>JAYMGU010000611.1:0-11810 GCA_036178185.1 Liparis tanakae | reverse complement strand
CAAGAAAGAGTCGGCCGGGTTAGCTTGTTTCCCGCCTGGGAATACCAGGTGCTGTAAGCTCATTAACTTTTTCCTCTAAAAACGCAGTCGACAAGCAGCACTTTTATCATTTGAGAAAGAAAACAAACTAGATACTTTCAACATTAATGTATTGGTGAAAAAAAAACATATTGATAGATTTAAAAAAGCAAAGCGTGGCAGGAATATTGCTCACGGCCACACCAGTCGGTGACGCCTTATCTCGGCCAGATCTCGGAAAGCTAAGCAGAGTTAAATTTTGTTAGTACTTGGATGGGAGACTTCAAATACCAGGTGCTGTAAGCTCTTTAACTTATTCCTCCAAAACGCAGTCGATGTTGCACTTTATCATTTGAGAAAAAAAAGAGATACTTCAATATTAATTTATTATGAAATGACAAAAACATATTGATAGATTTAAAAAGCAAAGCTGAAGCAAATATTGTTTCACGGCCACACCAGTTCAGGACCGGATCTTGTCAGATTCCGCAGTTGCTAAGAGTCGGGCCTGGTTAGTACTTGGATGGGGAGACTGCCTGGGAATACAGGTGCTGTAAGCTCTTTTAACTTATTCCCTCAAAAACGAAATGACAAAGCAGAAATTTTTATCATTTGGAGAAAAGAAAAACAAGACACTTTCAATATTAATGTATTGCGAAAATAAAACATATTGATAGATTTAAAAGCAAAGCTTGGCAGCAATATTGCCACGGCCATTACCTGAAAGTCTGGTGACTCCCGATCCGCCAGATCTCGAAGCTACAGAGTTGGGCCTGGTTAGTACTTGGATGGGGAGACCGCTTTGGAATACCAGGTGCTGTAAGTTTTTAACTTATTCCTCAAAACGAGTCGACGCTGGGTACTTTTATCATTTGAGAGAAAAGAAAAAACGAGATACTTTCAATATTAATGTTATATGAAAAAAAACATATTGATAGATTTAAAAAAGCAAAGCGTGGCAGCAAATATTGCTTCACGGCCACACCAGTTCGGTGACTCCCGATCTCACAGATCTCGAAGCTACAGAGTTGGGCCTGGTTAGTACTTGATGGGAGACGGCCTGGGAATACCCAGGTGCTGTAAGCTCTTTAACTTATTCCTCAAGAATCTAGTCGACGCTTGCACTTTATCATTTGAGAAAGAAAACAAACGAGATACTTTCAACATTAATGCTGCGAAAAAAACATATTGATAGATTTAAAAAGCAAAGCGGCAGGAATTATTGCCACGGCCACACCACCAGGACGCCCATCTCGGGCTAGATCTCGAAAAGCCAAGCAGAGTTGGGCCTTGTTAGGTACTTGATGGGGAGACTGCCTGGGAATACCAGGTGCTGTAAGCTCTTTTTAACTTATTCCTCCAAAAACGCAGTCGACGCTTTCACTTTTATCATTTGGAGAAAGAAAAAAAACGAGATACTTTCAATATTAATTTATTATGAAAAAACATATTGATAGATTTAAAAAAGCAAAGAGTGGCAGGAAATATTGCCTACGGCCACACCAGTCTGGCTGCGCCATCTCTGCCAGAACTCTCGAAGCTACAGAATCGGCCTGGTTAGTACTTCGGATGGGGAGACCGCTTGGGAATACCAGGTGCTGTAAGCTCTTTAACTTATTCCTCCAAACGCAGTCGACGCTGCAGTTTATCATTTGAGAAAAAATAAAAACGAGATACTTTCAACATTAATGTATTATTAAATGACAAAAACATATTGATAGATTTGCGCAAAGCGTGGCAGCAAATTTGCCTACGGCCACACCAGTTCAGGACGCCCGATCTTGTCAGATCTCGAAGCTAAGCAGAGTCGGGCCTGGTTTGTACTTTGATGGGAGGACCGCCTTGGGAATACCAGGTGCTGTAAGCTCTTAACTTATTCCTCCAAACGCAGTCGACGCTGCACTTTTATCATTTGAGAAAGAAAAAAACGAGATACTTTCAATTTTAATGTTATGGCGAAAAAAAAAAACATATTGATAGATTTAAAAAGCAAAGCTGCAGTAGGAATTATTGCTCACGGCCACACCAGTCTGAGACGCTCGATCTTCGCCAGATCTCGAAGCTAAACAGAGTCGGGTATGTTAGTACTTGGATGGGGAGACCGCTTGGGAATTGCTTCAGGTGCTAAGTTTGTAACTTATTCCTCAAAAACGCAGCTTCCACGCTGCACTTTTTATCATTTGATAGAAAAAAACGAGATACTTTCAATATTAATGTTATATGAAAAAAACATATATAGATTTAAAAAAGCAAAGCGTGGCAGCAAAATTGCCCACGGCCACACTGTTGGTTTGCGACTCCCGATCTCGTCAGATATCGAAGCTAAGCAGAGTTGGGCCTGCTATACTTGATGGGAGACGGCTCTGGAATACCAGGTGCTGTAAGCTCTTTAACTTATTCCTCAAGAACGAGTCGACGCCAGTAGTTTTATCATTTGAGAAAAATAAAAACGGTATATTTTCAATATTAATTTATTATGAAAAAAAACACATTGATAGATCCAAAAAAGCAAATAGTGGTAGGAAATATTGCCTACGGACACATCAGTCTGGTCACGCTTTTTATCTCGTCAGAACTTCCGAAGCTAAGCAGAATCGGCCTGGTTAGTACTTTGATGGGAGACCGCCTGGGGAATACCAGGTGCTGTAAGTTTTTAACTTATTCCTCCAAAACGCAGTCGACGCTGCAGTTTTATCATTTGAGAAAAAAATAAAAAACGAGATACTTTCAACATTAATGTATTATTAAAATGACAAAAAACATACGATAGATTTAAAAGCAAAGCGTGGCAGCAATTCTGCTTCACGGCCACACCCAGTCTGGTGACGCCTGATCTTGTCAGATCCTCGAAGCTACAGAGTCGGGCCTGGTTTGTACTTGGATGGAGAGACCGCCCTGGGAATACCATAGGTGCTGTAAGTTTTCTTAACTTATTCCTCCAAAAACGCAGTCGACGTTGCACTTTTTATCATTTGGAGAAAAGAAAAAAACGAGATACTTTCAATTTTTAATGTTATATGAAAAAAAACGATATTGATAGATTTAAAAAAGCAAAGCTGCAGGAAATTCTTTTGCCTACGGCCACACGTGCACACAAATTATTAGCCCAGGACGCCCTCCCATCTGGCTACAGATCTCGAAGCTAAACAGAGTCGGGCATGGTTAGTACTTCCTGATGGGAGACCTCTGCTGGAATACTTCCAGGGTGCTGTAAGTTTGTAACTTATTCTCTAAAAACGCAGTCGACGTGCCAGACCTTTATCATTTGAGGAAGAAAAAAACGAGATACTTTCAATATTAATGTTATATGAAAAAAAAAACATATTGATAGATTTAAAAAAGCAAAGCGTGGCAGCAAAATTGCTTCCACGGCCCACTTCCTTTCATGTCTGGAGACTCTCGATCTCCACAGATCTCGGAAGCCAAGCTAAGAGCTAGCCTGCTAGTACTTGGATGGGGAGACGGCCCAAATACCAGGTGCTGTAAGCTCTTAACTTATTCCTCAAGAACGCGAGCTTCGACGTTGCTAAGACCTTTTAATCATTTGAGAAAAGAGAAAAAAACGAGATATCAACATAAATGTATCATAAAATGAAAAAAACATATTGATAGATTTTAAAAAAGCAAAGAGTGGCAGGAAATAATGCTTCACGCCACACCACAGTTCAGGTGACGCCTGATCTCAAGTAGATCTCGGAAGCTAAGCAGAGTCGGCCCTGGTACAGTACTTGATGGGAGACCGCATTTCTGGGAATACCAGGTGCTGTAAGCTCTTAACTTATTCCTCCAAACGCACGCAGTCGACTGTTGCACTTTATCATTTGAGCAAAGAAAAAAAACGAGATACTTTCTCAATATTAATGTATTATGAAATGACAAAAACATATTGATAGATTTAAAAAAAGCCAAAGCGTGCAGCAGCATTATTGCTTCACGGCCACACTCACAGTTGGTGAGGACGCCTCGATCTCATCAGATCTCGGAAGCTAAGCAGAGTCGGGCCTGGCTAGTACTTGATGGGTGACCACCTGGGAATGGTCCAGGTGCTGTAAGCTCATTAACTTTTTCCTCCTTAAAACGCAGTCGACGTTGCACTTTTTATCATTTGAGAAAGAAAAAAAACGCAGATACTTTCAACATAAAATGTATCATGAAATGACAAAAACATAAAACAGGCTGATAGATTTAAAAAAGCAAAAGAGTGGCAGGAAATATAGTTTCACGGGCCACACCGAAGTTCAGTGATGCCTGATCCTCATAGGATCTCGGAAGCTGCTAAGCAGAAATGGGCCTGGTTAGTACTTGATGGGGAGACCCCATTTGGGAACAAATACCAGGTGCTGTAAGCTCTTTAACTTATTCCTCCAAAAAACGCAGTCGACGCTGCACTTTTATCATTTGAGAAAAGAAAAAAACGAGATACTTTCTAATATTAATGTATTATGAAAATGACAAAAAACATATTGATAGATTTAAAAAAGCAAAGCGTGGCAGCTAATATTGTTTCACGGCATTACACCAGTTCTGGTGACGCCTCTGATCTTCATCACTAGATTCTCGAAGCTATGAGTCGGGCCTGGTTATGGTAATTTCTGATGGGTGATTCCGCCTGGGAATACCAGGCGCTGAAGCTCATTAACTTTTTTTCCTCTAAAAACGCAGTCGACGTTGCACTAATTCTTATCATTTGGAGAAAGAAAAACAAACGAGATACTTTCAACATTAATGTATTATGAAAAAAACAGCATTGATAGATTTAAAAAAGCAAAGCGTAAGCAGGAATTATTGCCTCACGGCCACCTTGAAGCCCAGTTCAGACGCCTCGATTCACAGATCTCGCCAGATTCTAAGCTAAGCAGAGAGTTACCCAGCAGGCTTGGATGGGGAGACTGCCTGGGAATAGGTGCTGTAAGCAGCTCTCTTTAACTTATTCCTCCAAAACGCATGATCGAGCAAGTTGCACTCCTTATCATTTGAGAAAAAAAAAGAGATACTTTCAATATTAATTTATTATGAAATGAAAAAATGACAAAAACATATTGATAGATTTAAAAAAGCAAAGCAAAGCGTATAATAGCTGTTTACGTACACAATTCAGTTCAAGGACTCCGATCTTGGTCAGATCTCGGCAGCTAAGCTAGAGTCGGGCCTGGTTAGTACTTGGATGGGAGACCGCCTGGGGAAACAACAACACCAGGTGCTGTAAGCTCTTTTAACTTATTCCTCAAAAACGCAGTCGTCGATGTTGTACTTTTTATCATTTGGAGAAAAAAAAAACAAGATACTTTCTAAATATTAATGTATAGAAAATAAACATATTGATAGATTTAAAAAAGCAAAGCTTGGCAGCAATATTGCCTACGGCCACACCAGTCTGGTGACTCCATCTCACCACAGATCTCGGAAGCCAAGCAGAGTTGGGCCTGGTTAGTACTTTTGGATGGGAGACCGCCTTTGGAATACCAGGTGCTGTAAGCTCTTAACTTATTCCTCAAAAACGCAGTCGACGTTGCACTTTATCATTTGAGAAAAAAAAAAAAACGAGATACTTTCTAATATTAATGTTATATGAAAAAAACATATTGATAGATTTAAAAAGCAAAGCGTGGCAGCGGGGGTTACATGCTTGCCTACGGCCACACTACCAGTCTGCGACTTTGACCCCCGATCTCGCTACAGATCTCGGAAGCTACAGTAGTTGGGCCTGGTTAGTACTTGGATGGGGAGACGGCTCTGGGGAATACTAGGTGCTGTAAGCTTTCCTTTAACTTTATTCCTCAAGAACGCAGTCGACGTTGCAGTTTTTATCATTTGAGAAAGAAAACAAAACGAGATACTTTCAACATTAATGTATTAGAAAAAAACATATTGATAGATTTAAAAAGCAAAGCGTGCAAGCAGGAATGTTATTGCCTCTACGTGCCACACCAGTCTGGTGACGCCTCGACCTCACAGATCTCGAAAGCTAAGCAGAGTTGGGCCTTGTTAGTATTTGGATGGGAGACTGCCTGGGGAATACCAGGTGCTGTAAGCTCTTTAACCTTATTCCTCCAAAACTTAGTCGATGTTGCACTTTTTTATCATTTGAGAAAAAAGAGATACTTTCAATATTAATTTTATTGGTGAAAATGACAAAAAACATATTGATAGATTTTAAAAAGCAAAGCCGTGGAAGCAAAATATTGCTTCACGGCCAATACCATTCAGTTCTGGTGACTCCGGATCTTGCTCAGATCTCTCCCGCAGCTAAGCAGAATCGGGCCTGGTTAGTACTCTCTGATGGGAGACCGCCTGGGAATACCAGGTGCTGTAAGCTCTTTTAACTTATTCCTCAAAACGCAGTCGATGTTGTACTTTTACTTTCTAGTTTGAGAAAAGAAAGAAAAACAAGATACTTTCAATATTAATGTTACGTATTAAGAAAATAAACATATTGATAGATTTAAAAGCAAAGCAGCAGCAAATATTGCTCACGGCCACACCAGCCTATGTAGACCTTTATCTCACAGATCTCACAGAGCTAAGCTACAGAGTAATGGGCCTGGTTAGTACTTGATGGAGACCGCCTGGGAATACCACAGGTGCTGTAAGTTCTTTAACTTATTCCTCAAAAACGTTAGTCGACGCGGTATCTACTCTTTTATCATTTGAGAGAAAAAAAAAAATGAGATACTTTCAATATTAATGTTATATGAAAAAAAAAAACATATTGATAGATTTAAAAAGCAAAGCGTGGCAGCAAATTGCTCACGGCCACACTGAAGCCTGGCAGGACTCCGATCTCGCTACAGATCTCTCGAAGCAAGAGTTGGGCCTGCTAGTACTTGGATGGGAGACGGCCTGGGAATACCAGGTGCTGTAAGTTCTTAACTTATTCCCTCAAGGTTGAACGCAGTCGACGCTAGTAATCTTTTTATAATTTGAGAAAATATAAAAACGAGATACTTCTTCAACATTAATTTACATAAGTAAATGACAAAAACATATTGATAGATTTAAAAGCAAAGCGTGGTAGCAATATTGCTTCTACGGCCACACACCTGAAGTTTGGTGACGCCTCGATCTCATCAGATTCTCGCAAGCAAGCAGAGTCGGGCCTGGCTGGTACTTGGATGGGTGACTGCCTGGGAATACCCAGGGTGCTGTAAGCTCATTAACTTTTTCCTCTAAAACGCAAGTCGACGTTGCACTTTTTATCATTTGAGAAAGAAAACAAACGAGATACTTTCAACATTAATGTATTATGAAAAAAAAAACATATTGATAGATTTAAAAAAAGCAAAGCGTGCAGCAGGAATTATTGCCCACGGCCACACCAGTTCAGGACGCCCGATCTCGGCCAGATCTCAAAGCTAAGCAGAGTTGGGCCTTGTTAGTACTTGATGGGAGACTGCCTGGGAATACCAGGTGCTGTAAGCTCTTTAACTTATTCTCCAAAACGCAGTCGATGTACAGCATTTTTATCATATTTGAGAAAAAAAGAGATACTTTCAATATTAATTTATTATGAAATGACAAAAAAACATATTGATAGATTTAAAAAAGCAAAGCGTGGCAGTGTTATTGCTCAGGGCCACACCCAGTCTGGAGGACGCCTCGATCTCGCCAGGATCTCGAAAAGCTAAGCAGAGTTGGGCCTTGTTAGTACTTGATGGGAGACTGCCTGGGAATACTTAGGTGCTGTAAGCTCTTTAACTTATTCCTCCAAAACGTTAGAAGTCGATGTTGCACTCTTTCATCATTTGAGAAAAAAAAAGAGATACTTTCAATATTAATTTCCTATTATAAAAAAAAACATATTGGATAGATTTAAAAAAGCAAAGAATGGCAGGAAATATTGCTTCACGGCCACAATTCAGTTCAGGTGACACCCGATCTTCGCCAGATCTCGGAAGCTAAGCAGATTCAGGCCTGGTATAGTACTTGTATGGATACCGCCTGGGAATACCAGGTGCTGTAAGCTCTTTAACTTATTCCTCAAAACGCAGTCGACGCTAAGGGTACTTTTATCATTTGAGAAAAAAAAACGAGATACTTTCAATATTAATTTACAGATGAAAAAACATATTGATAGATTTTAAAAAGCAAAGAGTGGCAGGAAATATAGCCTACGGCCACACCAGTTCTCGCGGTGACACCCAGATCTGGCCAGATCTCGAAGCTAAGCAGAGTCGTGCCTGGTTAGTACTTCTGGATGGGAGACAGCCTGGGAATACCGGTTGCTGTAAGCTTATTAACTTTTTCCTCCAAAAACGCTAGTCGACGTTGCACTTTTTATCATTTGAGAAAGAAAAAAAAAAAACGAGATACTTTCTAATATTAATGTATTATGAAATGACAAAAACATATTGATAGATTTGTTAAAAAAGCAAAAGCTGCTGTGGCAGCAATTATTGCCTACGGCCACACCAGTCTGGTGGACGCCTCGATCTCATATCAGATCTCGAAGCTAAGCAGAGTCGGGCCTGGTTAGTACTTTCTTGGATGGGGGAGACCAGCTCTGGGAATACCAGGTGCTGTAAGCTCTTTAACTTATTCCTCAAAAAACGCAGTCGACGTTGCACTTTATCATTTGAGAAAGAGAAAAAACGTAGATACTTTCAATATTAATGTATTATGAAATGACAAAAACATATTGATAGATTTAAAAAGCAAAGCGTGGCAGCAATTATTGACTAATGGCCACACCTGCCAGTCTGGTGGACGCCCGATCTCATCAGATCTCGGAAGCTAAGCAGAGTCAGCCTGGTTAGTACTTGGATGGGAGACTGCCTGGGAATACTGCAGTTGCTGTAAGCTTCCTTAACTTATTCCTCAAAAACGCAGTCGACAAGCACTTTTATCATTTGAGGAAGGAAAGAAAAAAACGAGATACTTTCAATATTAATGTATTATGAAATGAAAAAACATATTGATAGATTTAAAAAAGCAAAGCTGCAGCAACATATTGCCTACGGCCACACCAGTCTGGTGACGCCTTTAATCTGCGTCAGATCTCTTGAAGATAAGCAGAGTTGGGCCTGGTTAGTACTTGATGGGGAGACCGCCTGGGAATACCAGGTGCTGTAAGCTCTTTAACTTATTCTCAAAATGCAGTCGATGTTGCACTTTTATCATTTGAGAAAAAAGAAAAAAACGAGATACTTTCAACATTAATGTATCATGAAATGACAAAAACATATTGATAGATTTAAAAGCAAAGAGTGGCAGCAATAATGCCTCACGGCCAATACCCTTGAAGTCTGGTGACGCCTTTTATTCTGCCAGATCTCGAAGCTAAGCAGAGTCGGGCCTGGTTAGTACTTGGATGGGAGACCGCCCTTGGGAATACCAGCGTGCTGTAAGCTCTTTTAACTTATTCCTCCAAAAAACTGCAGTCGAATGTTGCACTTTTTATCATTTGAGAAAAAGAGATACTTTCAATATTAATTTATTAAGAAAATGCACAAAATGACAAAAAACATATTGATAGATTTAAAAAGCAAAGCGTGGCAGCAAATATTTGCCTACGGCCACACTTAAGTCTGGTGGATGCCATCTCATCAGATCTCGGAAGCTAAGCAGAGTCGGGCCTGGTTAGTACTTGATTGGAGACCGCCTGGGAATACCAGGTGCTGTAAGCTCATTAACTTTTTCCTCTAAAATCTAGTCGACGCTAGCAGACTTTTTATCATTTGAGAAAGAAAAAACGAGATACTTTCAATATTAATGTATTATGAAAATGACAAAAAAAACATATTGATAGATTTTAAAAAGCAAAGCGTGGCTGCAAATATTGCCTGGACGGCCACAAAGCTCCAGTTCTGGTGACGCCTCGATCTCACAGATCTCGAAGATACAGAGTTGGGCCTGGTTAGTACTTGATGGGGAGACCGCCTGGGAATACCAGGTGCTGTAAGTTTTAACTTATTCCCTCAAAAACGCAGCTCTGACGTTGCACTTTATCATTTGAGAAAAGAAAAAACGAGATACTTTCAATATTAATTTATTATGAAAAAAACATATTGATAGATTTAAAAAGCAAAGAGTGGCAGGAAATATAGCTTCACGGCCACACTCCGCCAGTTCAGGACACCCGACCCCGGCCAGATCTGGAAGCTAAGCAGAGTCGGCCTGTTTAGTACTTTTGGATTGGAGACCCTGAGAATACTGGTTGCTGTAAGTTTTAACTTTTTCCTCCAAAACGAAAGGTCGACGCTAGACTTTATCATTTGAGAAAAAAAAACGAAAAAAGATACTTTCTGGCCGACATTAATGTATCATGAAATGACAAAAAAACATATTGATAGATTTAAAAAAGCAAAGAGTGGCAGGAAATATTGCTCGTATCACGGCTACACCAGTCTGGTGACGCCAAGTAATCTCGCCTGTCAAGCATCTCGGAAGCTAAGCAGAGTCGGGCCTGGTTAGGTACTTTGGATGGGAGACAGCCTGGGAATTTTACCAAGCTGCTGTAAGCTCATTAACTTTTCCCTCTCCAAAACGCAGTCGACGTTGCACTTTTATCATTTGAGAAAGAAAAAACGAGATACTTTCAATATTAATGTATTATGAAATGACAAAAACATATTGATAGATTTTAAAAAAGCAAAGCGTGGCAGCAATTATTGCTCTTACGGCCACACTCAGTCTGGTGGCGCATCTCATCATCATTAACAGATCTTGGAAGCTAAGCAGAGTCGGGCCTGGTTAGTACTTTCTGATGGGAGACTGCCTGGGAATACCAGGTGCTGTAAGCTCTTTAACTTATTCCTCAAAACGCAGTCGACGTTGCACTTTTTTATCATTTGAGAAAGAAAAACGAGATACTTTTCAATATTAATGTATTATGAAATGACAAAAAACATATTGATAGATTTAAAAAGCAAAGCGTGGCAGCAATTATTATTGCCTTCTACGGCCACAATACACCACAGTGTTCGGTGACGCCCGATCTCATCAGATCTCGCAAGCTAAGCAGAGTCGAGCCTGGTTAGTACTTGGATGGGAGACTGCCTGGGAATAGCCCAGGTGCTGTAAGCTCTTCTTTTAACTTATTCCTCAAAACGCAAATGACGCGCAGCACTTTTATCATTTGGAGGAAATAAAAACGAGATACTTTCTCAATATTAATGTTATAAGGAAAAAAAAATATATTGATAGATTTTAAAAAAGCAAAGAGTGGCAGGAAATAATGCCTACGGCCACACCAGTCTGGTGACGCCTGATCTCGTTCATGCAGATATCATGAAACTTGTCAATCTTGTGTTCAGAGACACATTATTGTGTTGAAAAAGCAAGAAGATATGTATTCTTTTTAAAAAATCCACTTTTGGGCTCAGGTAGCAGGCTGGAAATGAGCTTAAGCTTCATAAAACAAGAAGATCCAACTTAAAGGCTGTAAAAGTCACAAGCTTTGATCAGGTATTCATGCAGATATCATGAAACTTGTCAATCTTGTGTTCAGAGACAATAATATTATTATTGTGTTGAAAGCAATTTAGAAGATATGTATTCTTTAGAAAAATCCACTTTTGGGCTCAGTGCAGGCTGGAAATGAGTTTAAGCCAGCATAAAACAAGAAGATCCAACTTTAAGGCTGTAAAGTCCTGAAAGCATCAGGTATTCAAGTGCAGATATCATCAGAAATCGTGTCAATCTGGTGTCCAGACACACATTTTTGTGTTGAAAAGCAAGAAGATATGTAATCTTTCGCAGAAAAATCCACTTTTGGGCCCAGTGCAGGCTGGAAATGAGTTTAAGATAAAAAACAAGCAAAGATCCAACTTATGCTGTAAGTCATGCCTATCAGG
>JAYMGU010000610.1:0-11857 GCA_036178185.1 Liparis tanakae | reverse complement strand
GGAACAAATAGAAACCCTGGAGTAATAAAAAGGCCGAAGTTGAAGACTTGCCAAGAAAATTATTGACAGCTGTGTGGTCTGCAGGAACAACAAAGCAAAACAGTGTCAACAAATCATGGCGGACCTGCCTGTAGAGCGAACAGGCACAGCTTCACCTTTTGAATTCACCACCATGGACCTGTTCGGCCCTTATGAAGTGAAGGATGAGGTCAAAAAGAGAACTAGACTCAAAGTGTGGGGAATATTCTTCTGCTGCATGGCTTCCCGAGCCATACACACTGAAGTGGTGAGTGACATGTCATCTGAAGGATTCCTGCTAGCCTATCAAAGGTTCACTTCACTCAGAGGACACCCCAAGAAACTCAGGTCAGACCCTGGAACTAACTTTGTGGGAGCCAGACCTGCACTGGAAAAGCTTCACAATTTCCTTAACCGACTTAACAAGTCTGAACTTGAAGACACAGCTGCCAAGCATGGTACAGAATGGTTGTGGAATATCCACCCTGCAGACTCTCCCCATAGGAATGGTGCAGCAGAGGCAGCTGTCAAAGTAGTGAAGCGGGCGTTGAGCAACCTTGGTGGAGATGGTGGGTTCACATGGGGAGAATTCCAAACTCTTCTCTCCATGGCAGCTAACCTTGCAAATGAGAGACCCATCGATGCAAGAACACAAAGCAGAGAAGACTGTGTAGAGTATATCACCCCAAATTCCTTGCTTTTAGGACGTGCCAATCCAAAGGGAGACCCTGGAGATTTCCAGTTTGATGGCTACCCTTACAAGAGACTGAAACGTATTCAAACGGAGGTCAACAATTTCTGGAAGAAGTGGAGCCAATTGGCTGGACCTACCTAATCTGTTCATAAGGAACAAATGGCACACCAAAGAGTGAAATGTTGCTGATGGAGATATGGTTTGGTTGTCTGACCAAAATGCCCTGAGAGGCCAGTACAAGCTGGCTAGAGTGGTCAGTGTCAACGCTGACAGCAAAGGCATCGTAAGAGATGTGCTTGTGAAGACATTTCCCAGCTATCCTGTACACATCAGAAAGGTAAACGGAAAAGAAAGAACCAAGAGGCTTCAAACCAAAATCCCAGCCACAATTCTTCATAGAGATGTCAGACGCCTTGTCATTCTGCTTCCAACTGAAGAACAAGCAGAGGGGTAAAGGGTTTGTGTGACCTCTCTGGATTTGGAAAACCAGGAGCTCAAGTGGGAGGTGTTGAGCTGAATCTGAGGGCCTAGGTGTGTGGGACTACAGCAGAAGCAGCAGCAGCAGCAATCAGTGTCTCTTATGAGGAGCACCTGTGGAGTTGCTCTGATGCATTTGCAGAGAGAAGCAGCAGAGAGGACGCTTCAGGTCACTCCACGGTTCAAACCAAAGACGGCAATGGTGAAGTGATTTGTTTAATTTCATGGTGTTTAAAAATTATGATTTTGTGTTAAAAGAATATCTCATTTTGAGTTTGGCAAAAATTAAAAGTAAAAATGTTTAATTAAAATGTTTAATCTAAAATGTAATGTATGTTTTGTTTTGAAGGTTACAACCTAATTTACTGCACCAATCAACGAATGAAAGGAAATAAAAGAGATTGAGTCAGAAATTCGAGTTGTCTTCACGTCCTTTGGGAACGGTGAACAGGAGCTGGACTTGACAATTAGTGACATCATCAGTAAGTCCACTAACTGTAAAATCATCAGTGACATCATCAGTGACATCACAGAGCACCATCAAGAGTTTATAAATAGACCCCATTGCTCTTTAGTTTCCAAATCATCCCCCTGCTTACTTTTCTGTTCCTCCTATATTTAGGTTAGTTTCCTGCTCCTTGTTCATTTTACGCTCTGATGACATCATAATGATGTCACAGAACTCTGTCCTTTTTCCTCATCCTATATTTAGTAGAGTTTCCTCCTCCCCATTAGTTTCACACTCAAAGTTCCGTTACGGAATGTTAAAGTTGTGTTAGAAGATGTCAACGTTTCGCTACGGAATGTCAACATTTCGTATCGGAAACTCAACATTTCGTGTCGGAATGTCAAAGTTCCGTTTCGTAAATTTAAAGATCCGTTACGGAATGTTAAATTTCTGTTGGGCAATGTCAAATTTTGCCTAGGGAATGTCAACATTTCGTATCGGAATGTCAATATTTCGTATCGGAGTGTCAAAGTTCCTTTACGTAAATTCAAAGATCCGTTACGGAATGTTAAAGTTCTGGATGAAATTATAACTTTTTCCACAGAGTGAATCCACAGAGATAAGCCACGCCCCCTCTCCGCCAATAAAGGGAGCGATAAAGAAATAAAAAAAGCATTAAAACTCACCCACTTTTCAATTGTGGTTGAGTTCTAATGGTTGTTTTTCCTTATTTTACTAGCGTCTAGTTCTACGCATTCCCACATTTCTGCGGCGTCGATTTATAATGCGACTTTGTGGCATCGTAAAACTAAAGGTAGTAAAATACCTTGAGTTGGCAACGAGGTCTATTTATAAACTCTTGAGGTGCTCTGTGATCCCACTACAAGTTGCCTACAGAATGAAAACACAGGAAGTGAATGACTTCCTGTGTTTTCTTGACAGGCAGCTGGAGACCCTCCCACGTGATGATGATTTTTTTTAAACTCATTGGAATTACATTAAGGTTATTTGCAAATAGTTATTAAAATAAACATTTTGCATTTGGGATATTTTCTAAAAAATAAAGGTGTCCAAAAATATGCCAAATAAGATCAGATAATACATTATATTATATTATAATAATATAATATATCATTATCCAATATATATTATATGTTAAGTTCAAATATTAATTATTAATTATGAAGCACCCTCATTCTCTATCTTTAAATGAAAGATAAATCATAATCACTGGCCTGTTTATATGTGTATATATATATATATATATATATATATATATATATATATATGCCAACACATGAATTATGAACTCATTAATGTGGAGTCTGTCTTGGTGACACAGTGGCGGGGTCAGAAGAGGAAGTGAAAACACTGTGGAGACGGTGCTGATGTGACACAGGAAGACAACATGTTATAGTCACACGTACAAACAGAAACATGTCCACAGTGATGATGGAAACAGGGATGCCCAGAGTGATAATAACTCTGGCAAGCTTCATCTGCGCCCTGTGAAACAGGAGAGATCAGCTTTAAATGTTCCTACACGGGGGAATATCTTTTCTTTCTTGCATTGCAAAGGGAGAAGCTGTAATCCTGTCATCAGATGTGGATTGTAGAGCGATCATGACCTGTATAACCAGTGTCACACACATACCAACGGAGGAATGAGACAACGTGGGGCACCACTTTGGTTTCAGTTTAACTCTGGTTACCCAAAGTGAAACTGAATAACCCTCTGGTTCTCGATGTGTGTATGAGGTGCACTGATATTAAGTTAACAACCGGAGTCTGGAGATCAGCCCACAGCAGCTCTATATTTATGTGTTCCCCCATGTCCCGTCACCCTCTCCACGGCAACCCCGAAGGACATCTCCACACCAAGTCGTGTCTCCTTTATTAATGAGCAGAAGTGTGAGGATCTCTGTCTGCCCCGGCTGTGTTTCTCCTCTGTTGTCCCCTGACCTCCTCTCCTCATGTGTGTTGTCGATGTGCCATGTGCAATGGCACATCGTGGAATTTTCTCCGCGGATAATTACTAATTTAATTAAGTTAAATAATTCTCCTGCAAAACATGTACTTTTTAAAAAGAGTTACGGGATAATTAGAAGGGAAAAAAAGTTTTCTATGCACAAGATGGAGGAGGGGGGGGGGGGGCTTCTCTGCGCTGGGTCTAAGACAAGATGGTGGGGATTAACAATTCCCAGATTGCAGCAGCAGGAGCAGCAGCAATCAGTGTTGTTTATTAGGAGCACCCGTGGTGTTTCCCTGATGCATTTGTGAAGAGAAGCAGCAGAGAGAGGACGCTTCAGGTAACTCCACGGTTCAACCCAAAGACGGCAAGGCAATGGTGAAATGATTTGTTTAATTTCTTGGTGTTTAAAATTGATGATTTTGAGTTTGGTAAAAATTAAAAGTAAAAATGTTTAAGTAATATGTTTAATTTAAAATATAATGTATGTTCTGTTTTGAAGGTTACAACCTAATTTACTGGCTAAAGTTACTCGAAGGACCAATCAACGAACAAAAGGAAAATAAAAGAGATTGAGTCAGAAATTCGAGTTGTCTTCATGTCTATTTTGGGTTTCACTGTAAATTACTGATTAACTAACGTATTTGCCTGGTTAATAATACTATATAAATAATATTACAATTAAAATATTTTCCTACTTGTTTGAGTTAACATGTTTTTTTTTTTTTTTTCAGAAATGACTTCCTCCAACAAATACACCCTTTGCCCTTTTTGCCTTGGCCCGTACAAGGCATTGGCACAACATTTGAGGAGGTCCCATTTTGTGTTAAACACTGAGGAGAGGAAGTTGCTCCTGAACATGGCCTCTGGACGGGTCAACATCCGCTTGGCCCCTTGTCCAGTCTTGGGCTGCAAGTACCGCAGCACAAGACTGGACAAGCATCTGAAGGATGGCCACCCAGAGTTGACCCGTAATCAGATGATAGTTGAGGAGCAAAGCGTAAGATGAAAGGGCATTGTCGGTCCAGCTCGCTTGGCAAGCCTGAGGGCCACCAACCCTGAGGGTTGCCATGGTGTCGGACTTCGACATTGACTCGAGGGTCCCTGTAGAGCTGCAGGGTGTGGAGGAGGTTGACCCGGGGGTGGTCTGCCTCATGTCCGAGTGTGTGGCTGGGAGGGTGGTGGCCAATGCAACCATAGAGAGGCTGGAGAGGGAGGCTCTCGTCCACTTAAAAACAATTAAAGTGCAGGCCCGCCAAACTCACGCCCATAGCGCTATCAGCTGGTACTGAAAGAGGTGAGTGCGCCTGGCTGGAAGTTGAAAATTATCATATTGGTTGTACAAATAATACTAATCACTCTTTTCTTTATTTTCTTAGTTGAAGGAAGGTGCTGCTGGCAGCCGAGAAGAAGTGGCGGTGGGTGTGGTGGAGGAGGCTGGGCGCAGGTGAAGGAGGCAGGGCCCAAGCCATAGGCCAGAAGGCACCGGAGGGCGCACCGGAGGGGGCACCCGGAGGAGCACCAGGAGGAGCACCAGGGGCCAAGCTGTCAGGTGGCACAGCAACAGGCCTGCTTCAAGGGGACGGGGAGAGGGGCGGCCATGAGGCACCTGGTCCTCCCTCCCAGTGTTGGTAAGAGGGGAAAGTGCATTGTGTTTGTCTGCGTTTAAAGATTCTATTTCAATGTTCAATTATTAAAAAATGTTTTTCTTTCTTTGAACAGAAGTTTTTTTAGAAAACTATCAATCTTTCCACAAAGGGAGTCACCCAACATTAAAACAGGCGGAGAACGGCGTCTCCAAAGCCAGTCGGGTGAGGTCGTTTCTCTTCCACCTCTCTGTGGGGAAGAGAAACCTCGCCAACTGGCTGTCTTTGAATGTTTTATGCCTGGCATCCAGAAGTAAGCGTCATTTTCACATACAAATCAAGTGGCTATTAAACATGCATGAAGTGAAAGGTGACTAAATTGCAGCGTTTCTTTTGATAGATACACTGATCAACTCATGGCAGAGGGAAAGGAGATCACAACCATAAACTTTTACCTGAGGAACATCCTTCAGTTCCTCAGGTACCTTGAGGACACCCCACCAAGGCCGTGTAGGTTGCGGAGGGTGCAATTTAAATCTATTATTAGGATGGTGCAAAAGGCCGTCCAAAATTTGGCAAGGCCAATCGTTACACATCAGCTAAAAGTCAAGGCCCAAAAGATGGGTAAGATTATCTCCAGGCAGAGCCTGAGGAGCTGCCAGGAGAGGGCCACGGTTGTCATCCCGGAGTTGCTGAGTAAGAAAGTTTGGATACCTATATCATATATCGACGTTAATAAATGTATGTGTCTCACTACAGAGTTCTGAAACTGTTTTCTTCCCCGCCTCTCTCTCTCGCACTATCCTCATTTCAGCCAGGATGGAGACGGAGGGAAATTACAACCTCAGGGACGATTTTTATGGCTACTTCTCGGCCTTCGTCGCATCCATTTATGGACACAGGCCTGGGGTCCTAACGAATATGACCGTCCCTGAGGTTGAGGCGGCTAAACAGGCTCCTCTGCTCCCGACAGACACCGGCTACGTCATCACTGTATGTACTAAGTGCCTCATCAACGCTGTTTTATTTGAAAAATGTTTCATGTTTTTTTTCTGTGTGTTATAGATCGACGAACACAAAACCAATAAAGACTTTGGAGGGGCTCAGATATTCCTGAGTTTTGAAGAGTTCACCTGGCTGGAAAGGTGGATTCAGCTCAGGAAGTTTCTGGCCCCAAAAAACCAGAGAGTGTTGGTCACTAGGGGTGACGGGCCAGTTAAAAATCTGGTGCGCTACCTCCAGACGGCCTGGGCCCAGATGGGCCTGCCTGGACGGCCCACATTTACTGACATCAGGACGGCGGTATCGGCACATGTAAGTGTAGTTTTCCAGTCTCTCTCTGTGATGCTGTAGTACAAAAACAATTGGCTTGCTTGACTGACACGTTTTTTGTCTCTTTCACGGTTTTCAGGCAAAAAACGTCCTCAACACAGGCGCTCGGAACCGGTTGGCCCGTTTCATGTGCCACAACACGGCAACGGCTGACCGGTTCTATGCCTTGGTGCTGGACCGATCCCATGCAATGCAGATGAGGGAACAGTTTGAGAAGGTGACTGGTGCCTCCTCATCCGTGCCCTCCTCCTCCTCCTCCGTGCCCTCCTCCTCCCTCCCCGCCTCTTTTCCACATGCCGCCGGCCAGACGGGATACAGACGGTCCCGGAAGGCGGAGGACAGCTCCGAAAGCAGCGACGACTCGACTGCCGAGGACGAGGAGGCCGAGCAGGTAGAGGAAGACGGGAACCGCCCTCAGGCAGCGGAAGAAGAGGACCAGCCAAGAGTAAGTATATATTCTGTCTTTAAAAAAGTGCAGCACAGTTGTGTGATATCAAGCCTGAACTGATCAACTCACTGTGATTTTGTTTATGCTTCCTCAACAGAAAACCAGGAGCATGACAAGAAACATGGTTGTGATGATTAGCCCCCTTAAACGGGCAAAAGACAAATGTAATAAGCCATATAGAACACCCAAAAGGAAGAGATGAGAAGTTAATATTCATCTCTTGCTTTTTTCTTTTGTAAATAGTTTTGTTTGTTTTATATGCATATGTTTGAATAAATGTGTGTTCTGAATAAATTTAAATGATGTTCTATACTTGGGTAAATGTATGTGAAATCCCCCTTGGGATAATTCCAGGTTCAATCGGTGGACAATGAGTGACATCTGCTGGACATTCACTGCAAGGCCGGTGCAACTATGTCACCTGTAATGATTGTATATGGGAAGTCCGTTTATGGCAACTGTCACCAGCCACAGGGCTTTATGTATAATAATATAATATTGTCATTGTTGGTGATTTAAATATCCATGTTGACAACCCCTCCTGTCAGTTTGCAGCAGACGTCCTGGGTGTGCTTGAGGGTCTTGGCCTGCAGCAGCATGTTGAGGTTCCTACGCACACCAGGGGCACACTCTGGATCTGGTTATCACTGACTCTACTTCCATCGGTAACCTACAGGTCTATGATCTCGGTGTGTCCGACCACAAGGTGGTCTCAGTGGCCTTGACTTTTAGGCTACCTACCATTAGTCCTAAGCGTCAAATGTCTTTTCGGAACTGGAAAAACATTGACCCGGCCACTATGACCATGGATCTCCAGCTCATCACCTGCCCAGCCTCTGCATCAATGGATGAATTAGTAGAGCACTACAATACATCCTTGAGCAGTGTTTTTGATCTCCATGCCCCTCTCAAATCACGTGAGGTCAACTTCTCACGCTCCGCTCTCTGGTTCACACGCAGGCTGCGAGGAAAATAAAAACAGCTGGGCGTGCCATAGAACGACGCTACAGACACTCTGGGCTCACTGTCCATAAACTGGCCTTCCGTGAGCATCAAAGGGACTACTCCAACTCCCTTAAGGATGCTCGCTCACGGTTCTATTACAACGTAATAAATAAAAAACCATGAAACTCAAAACAGCTATTTTCAACAATAAATCATCTCCTGAAGCCACAAACATCCTCTTCAACTGAGGCTACAGAGGAGCTATGCAACAGTTTCATTGACTTCTTCAAAACAAAGGTCAACAACATCCTGAATGCTGCAGCTCGTATTCTCACTAAAACTAAGTATTCTCACTAAAACTAAGAAAAGAGATCACATGACTCCTGCTCTAGCTGCAGAGCAGCTAGAGCAGGTCATCGGACCCTATGAGACGGCATAGATTCCATCTGCTGATGGACCTTCGATGGTTGGATCGTGAGTTCCTGACACCAGCTGTGCCGCTGCCCTGCTGGGACTCCGCCCACTCCTCCACTTGGGAGGTCTCCAAACTCTCCATCGTGGAATATGCCTAAATATGAACTATTGATAAACTCTGTCAGATTCCTTGAATGTATTTTAACTCTAAATATGTCCTTCTGTACACATGACATCTATTGTTCTGTCCATCCTGGAGAGGGATCCTCCTCTGTTCTCTCCTGAAGGTTTCTTCCCTTTTTTTCCCCCTGAAGGGTTATTTGGGAGTTTTTCCTGGTCCGATGTGAGGTTTTGGGTCAGGGATGTCTATGTGTACAGATTGTAAAGCACTCTGAGACAAATTTGTAAATTGTGAAACTGGGCTATACAAATAAACTGAATTGAATTAAATTGAATCTGCTCTACGATATCCAGCTCTCCATCTCTGCTTCCCTCTCTAACTAACGTATTTGCCTGGTTAATAATACTATATAAATAATATTACAATTAAAATATTTTCCTACTTGTTTGAGTTAAAATGTTTTTTTTTTTCAGAAATGACTTAGTCCAAAAAATGTACCCTTTGCCCTTTGTGCCTTGGCCCTTCAGATACACCGTATCTGCAAATGTGCCGTCTCCTCTAGATCTCGCTGAAGTTCAGGAGAGCCATGTTGAGAAAATCCTCAGACATATAAAATCCTGTACCTGTACCCTGGACCCCATTCCCACTGCTCTGCTCAAGTCACATATCCCCACTCTCAGTCCTTTCATCACCAACATTGTTAACCTTTCCCTTCGCTCTGGCTGTGTCCCACCTGCTCTCAAGGTTGCTGTCATCCGTCCCCTTCTGAAGAAGCCCAGCCTGGACCCGGAGGTTCTAGCCAACTACAGGCCTATCTCCAACCTTGCCTTCCTGTCCAAGGTGTTGGAGAAGGTAGTTGCCTCTCAACTTCAAGACCATCTCAAAAACAATAACCTATTTGAAAAATTCCAGTCAGGATTTCGTTCAGCACTGAAACAGCTTTACTAAAGGTGACAAATGACCTGCTGATGTCAGCCGATGCAGGAACACCCTCACTCCTCATCCTCGTGGATCTTACTGCTGCATTCGATACAGTGGATCACACCATCCTCCTGGAGCGCCTCCACACCACCATTGGACTATCAGACTCTGCACTCCAGTGGTTCCAGTCCTACCTTTCTGGCAGAACTGAATATGTCTCACTTGGAAGATGCAGGTCCAGACGGCTCCCAGTCTCCTGTGGTGTTCCACAAGGGTCGGTGCTCGGACCAATCCTCTTCATTATCTACATGCTCCCCCTCGGCCGTGTCATCAGCAGACATAGGATGTCCTTCCATTGTTATGCTGACGACACACAGCATATATCAAAACTGCCCCAAACCCCTCTGCAGCCATGTCATGTGTCACCGCCTGTCTTGTGGAGATGAAGGCGTGGATGAGCACCAACTTTCTCCAGCTAAACTGCAGCAAAACTGAAGCCCTCCTTGTTGGCACTCCACACCAGGTTAAGACATCATCCATAACTCACCTCACCTTTAACAGTCAGGTCTAACCCCTCTCCTCCACAATCACCAATCTGGGAGTTCGGTTTGCCCCCACCTGACCTTTACCGACCATATGAAATTCCTGTGCAAAACCTCATTTTATCATCTGAAAAACATCTCCAAACTCCGCCCCATTTTAACCCTGTCAGACGCAGAGAAGCTTGTCCACGCCTTTATCTCCTCAAGACTGGACTAGTGCAACTCACTCTACACTGGGATCACTGCCAAGAACACCACCAAGCTACAATATATCCAGAACAGCGCTGCCAGGTTTCTGAGGGGAGTCCGGAAATATGACCATATCTCACCCGTTCTCTAATCACTGCACTAGCTCCCTGTTTCATTCCGGATAAACTACAAGGTCCTAGTCCTCACACATAAATGCATCAACGGACACGCACCCCCCTACCTACAAGAACTCATCACTCCCCTAACCTCCACCCGCACCCTCAGATCCACAGGCAGCTCGCTCCTTCGGGTCCCCAACACCAAGCTCCGCACCATGGGTGACCGGGCCTTCTGCTCGGCAGCGCCACGCTTGTGGAACGGTCTCCCTGACCACCTGAGGGCGACTCAGACACTGGACTCTTTTAAGACTGGCCTAAAAACCCTTTTATTCAGGGAGGCATATTTTTTACCTTGAGTTAATTTATTGTCAGCCATTACATTCTTCTTTTTATTTTTTAATGGGTTGATTTTAACTATGTTTTAATCAGTTTTATTTGTTTTTACTATCTGTGTGGCACTCTGAGCTTCTTGAAGGAAGAGTGTGATAAAAATATAATTTATTATTATTATTATTATTTATGTAGCGTTTGGTGTGGGATGAAACGGGGTCAATTTCTAATTAATTTACCCAGGATGGAGGCACTTCTTCTGGGTAGTACGTTTAGTGAGAGGGGTGGGAGTCCAAAGCAGTTGTCCCAATATTCACCTCAAAAGAAGCTAACAAAGGTGTAATAAAGGTAGCGTTTTTGGCTAATTAGCGAAAATGCTAACATGCTCCAAAATGCTTGAAATTGAAACGACAGACTCCCCAGGGTGGCGTGAGTCACCCCATGAAAGCAATAAGCTCTAGACCCTCTGGAAGAGCTACTTCCCGTTTAGCATGTGGCTAAAAGCTATAGTGTACATGTGCTGTACTCGGCAACCCATGTTAGTGTATCTAGCATGTCCTGATTTTTTCAAATTACAAGGGAATATTTTTCAAATTGGGACATGTATAATGCTGTTATATGGTCAATCCGTTTATGGGAAATGTCCCAAGCCAACGGGCTTGTGTGGGATGAAACGGGGTCAATTTGTAATTAAATTACCCATGATGGAGGCACTTCTTCTGGGTAGTACATTCAGTGAGAGGGTTGCGAGTAAATAGTAGTTGGCCCCGAATTTTAATTCTCAATATTCACCCCAATAGAAGCTTACAAAGGCTTAAAGATTGTAGCGCTTTGAGCTAATTATTGAAAATGCTAACATGCTCCAATTAGCTGACCAATCCTTGAAGAGCGTTTAAAACAGTGTATTATAAGTTTATAAATGAAACAATAGCGCCATCTAGTGATTTTAATGTGTTTTGCGTTGAGTACGGCCGATGTCCCAAAAGTAAGCTTTGTGGTCCGTCACTTGTATGATGTGTGCTGCCACAATGCCATCGTGTTGACTTTTGGGACATTTCCCTGGAATTGCATGGGATTTCTGGGACATTAAGGCCGACTTCCCTTGCCAGCCTTCATCTAACATGCCAGAGGCTGTTCACCTTGGAGACCTGCTGCGGATATGGGTACGGCCTGACGCGAGATTTACACCTTCTCCTCCGGATTTTCAAGGGCCAGCGAGAACTCACGGGACGCCTTGCTTGGAACATGACGCTTTCCAGGGCACGGACCCTCTTCTCGGGCGAACCTACCCCCCAAAAAAAAAA
>JAYMGU010000609.1:5000-10000 GCA_036178185.1 Liparis tanakae | reverse complement strand
GGGCAGCATGGTGGGGGCCATCAGCTCCACCGTCGTCTCCTGGTACCACCTGGTCTCCTGGAGACGAGAGCAACGTCACAGGAACACGGAGACAGGGAGACAGGGAGACAGGGAGACAGGCGGAGACAGGCGGAGACAGGGAGACAGGGAGACAGGCGGAGACAGGCGGAGACAGGGAGACAGGAGACAGAGACAGGCGGAGACAGGGAGACAGGGCGGAGACAGGGAGACAGGGAGACAGGTGAGACAGGCGAGACAGGGAGACAGGGAGACATGGAGACAGGGAGACAGGGAGACAGGGGAGACAGGCGGAGACAGGTGGAGACAGGAGACGGAGACAGGGAGACAGGAGACGGAGACAGGGAGACAGGGAGACAGGGGAGACAGTTTTCGGGAGATTCAGACAGGGGAGACAGGGAGACAGGGAGACAGGGAGACAGGGGAGACAGGGAGACAGGCTGGAGACAGGGAGACAGGCGGAGACAGGAGACAGGAGACAGGCGACAGGGCGGAGACAGGGAGACAGGGAGACAGGGGAGACAGGCGGAGACAGGGAGACAGGGAGACAGGCGGAGACAGGGAGACAGGGAGACAGGAGACAGGGAGACAGGGGAGACAGAGGCGGAACAGGAGACAGGCGGAGACAGGCGGAGACAGGGAGACAGGGAGACAGGGCGGAGACGAGCATTTTGAGGGAGACAGGCGGAGACAGGAGACAGGGAGACAGGCGGAGACAGGGAGACAGGCGGAGACAGGAGACAGGCGGAGACAGGGAGACAGGGAGACAGGGGAGACAGGGGGAGCAAGCGGAGACAGGGAGGCAGGAGACAGGAGACAAGCGAGACAGGGAGACAGGGAGAAAGGGAGACAGGGGGAGACAGGGACAGGCGAGACAGGGAGACAGGGGAGACAGGGGGAGACAGGGAGACAGGCGAGACAGGGAGACAGGGACAGGGAGACAGGGAGACAGGGAGACAGGGAGACAGGCGGAGACAGGGAGACAGGGAGAGACAGGCGGAACCACTGGGGAGACAGGGGAGACAGGGAGACAGGAGACAGGGAGACAGGGGAGACAATGGAACAAGGGGAGACAAGGCGGAGACGGGGGAAGACAGGGAGACAGGGAGACAGGGGAGACAGGGAGACAGGGAGACAGGCGGAGACAGGGGAGACAGGGAGACAGGCGGAGACAGGGAGACAGGCGGAGACAGGGAGACAGGAAGGGAAGACAAGCGGAGACAGGCGGAGACAGGGAGACAGGGCGGAGACAGGGAGACAGGCGGAGACAGAGACTGGCGGAGACAGAGAGCAGGAGACAGGCGGAGACAGGGAGACAGGCGGAGACAGGGAGACAGGCGGGAGACAGGGAGACAGGGAGACAGGGAGATGTATGGAGACAGGGAGACAGGGAGAAAGGCGGAGACAGGGAGACAGGAGACAAAGGAGACAGGTGGAGACAGGGAGACAGGGAGACAGGGAGACAGGAGACAGGGAGACAGGGAGACAGGGAGACAGGCGGAGACAGGGGACAGGCGGAGGAGACAGGGGAGACAGGGAGACAGGAGACAGGGAGATGGTGGAGATAAAGGGAGCACAGGAGACAGGAGACAGTATGAGACAGGCGGGAGACAGGGAGACAGGAGACAGGAGACAGGCGGAGACAGGGAGATAGGGGAGACAGGAGACGGAGATAGGGAGACAGGGAGACAGGCGGAGACAGGGAGACAGGGAGGGAGACAGGGAGACAGGGAGACAGGGCGGAGACAGGGAGACAGGGCGACAGGCGAGACAGGGGACAGGGCGGAGACAGGGAGACAGGGAGACAGGGCGGAGATAGGGAGACAGGCGGAGACAGGGAGACAGGCGGAGACAGGCGGAGACAGGGAGACAGGGAGACAGGGAGACAGGGAGACAGGGGAGACAGGGAGACAGGCGGAGACAGGGAGACAGGGAGACAGGGTGAGACAGGGGGAGACAGGGGAGACAGGCGGGACAGAGACGGGGAGACAGGGAGACAGGGAGACACAGGCGTGGACGGAGACAGGGAGACAGGCGGAGACAGGGAGACAGGCGGAGACAGGCGGGAGACAGAGGGCGGAGACAGGCGGAGACAGGGAGACAGGCGGAGACAGGGAGACAGGGGGAGGGGGAGACAGGAGACAGGGAGACAGGCGGAGACAGGGAGACAGGGGAGACAGGCGGAGACAGGGGAGACAGGGAGACAGGGAGACAGGAAAGAGGCGTGGACGGAGACAGGGAGAGGGAGAGAGGCGGAGACAGGGAGACAGGCGGAGACAGGGAGACAGGCGGAGACAGGGAGACAGGCGGAGACAGGGGAGACAGGGAGACAGAGACAGGTGGGCGGAGACAGGAGACAGGCGGAGACAGGCGGGAGATGTATGGAGACAGGGAGACAGGGAGACAGGCGGAGACAGGGAGACAGGGAGACAGGAGACAGGCAGGGAGACAGGGAGACAGGGAGACAGGGAGACAGGAGACAGGCGGAGACAGGGAGACAGGCGGAGACAGGGAGACAGGGAGACAGGGAGACAGGGAGACAGGAGACAGGAGACAGGCGAGACAGGAGACAGGGAGACAGGCGGAGACAGGGAGACAGGGAGACAGGCGGAGACAGGAGACAGGAGACAGGGAGACAGGGAGACAGAGACAGGAGACAGGAGACAGGAGACAGGCGAGCATAGGAGACAGGGAGACAGGGAGACAGGGAGACAGGCGAGACAGGAGACAGGGGAGACAGGAGACAGGGAGACAGTATGACATACAGGGAGACAGGAGACAGGTAGACAAAGGAGACAGGGAGACAGGGAGACAGGCGGTTCTGTAGTGCTAAGACGTTTCATTCATAGCTTTATTTGTATACACACATAAATACATATATATACACATATAATATATATGTATATATATATATATATATATATATATATATATATATATATATATATATATATATATATATATATATATATATATATATATATATATATATATATATATATATATATATATATATATGTATATATATATATATATATATGTATATATACATATATATGTATATGTATATATATATGTATATATTAGGCCAAGCAACGCATATTTTAATCGCGATTAATCGCATGATTTCGGATTAATCACATTTGTATCCAGTAATGAATTCTAAAGTAGTGTGTATCTTGTATTTTAAATGTTGCTCCAGATGAACTAAAGAGCGCCACATGTCGCCCTGTTAGAGAGAGACTCCAGAGAACACTTTCAGGCCGGTTGTCACCTCAGAGAACTTGACTCTTATTTTAAATGTTGTGCCAGATGAACTAAAGGGCCATAACATCTGTTGTGAAACAAACACTTAGCATCAGCATTTGTATAGCAGTTAAATAAAATAAATACTTTGTAAATCTCAACTTAAACAATGGTATCAAAAACAAACACAATTCACAGCTCATTGCCTCTGTGTGCGTGAACACAGCTGATCTCTGATGCATGTCGGTCACCCTGAAGTCGAAGTTGTGTGACGGAGGAATTTATTCCTCCGTCAACACCTCCAACCTCCAGGCCCCTGACCTTGTAGGTGACCTCCAGGAGGGCGAGCAGGGCTTCAGGAGTCCACACGGGACCAGGACGCGGGGCCCTGCAGCCAGAACGGCCAGGTGACGCAGGGCCTGCAGGTGGGTGAGGAGTAGCACACACACACACACCTGAGCCAGGGTGTGTGTGTGTGTGTGTGTGGTGTGGTGTGTGTGTGTGTGTGTGTGTCTGTGTGTGTATGTGTGTGTGTGTGTGTGTGTGTGTGTGTGGTGTGTGTGTGTGTGTGTGGGCTCACGGTTGTCAGTGCTGTGAGCGGGAAAGGGGTACAGGCGACAGCAGGGCGGCGATGGCGGAGTTGGAGGTGCTGAGTGTGTATCTAAGAGAGGGAACACCGTCAGGCCTCCAGAACGGACCCATCAGGGGGGTCAGAGGGCTCAGGGGGGTCAGAGGGGTCAGGGGGCAGAGGGGTCAGGGGGTCAGAGGGGCAGAGGGGTCAGGGGGTCAGAGGGGTCAGGGGGGTCAGAGGGGTCAGGGGGGTCAGAGGGGTCAGGGGGGGGCCTCAGAGGGGTCAGAGGGGTCAGGGGGGGTCAGAGGGGTCAGAGGGGTCAGAGGCTCAGGGGGGCTGTGTGATTTTGTATCATGTTCTTACTTTATATTACTTTTTTAAAATGTATCATATTTATTTATTTTCATTTTGTATCATTTCTTTTATTGAAATAATTTTTTTGAAACCCCCCAGGGCCGTGTGGTGGGCCCTGTTTGTGTGGGTGTGGGGGTCCCCCCGCCCCCCCCCCAGGAACAGCAGCCCCAGCGCCATGTGGTGCGCCATGTGGAAGCCGTAGTTGGCTCCCCGCCTCCGCTGGTGGAAGAAGCGGCAGAGCTGCAGCACCTTTCAGGTTCCCGTGCCCGACATCACCAGAGACATGGCCAGCAGCACCATGGACAGACCTGCCTGCAGGTTGTAGTACCCGCCTGCTGCAGGGGACAGACATATAGAACAACATACATTTAAAAAATATAAATATAGAAATAAAAATAAATATCTAAGAGACTGTTGGTCAGTCATGGCGCCGTGGACTCACCACGGAGGCCGAGCCGCCCGGCGACATGATCTTCTGAAGGTCCTGGCGAACTCAGAGGCAGTCGGTCGCCGGAGTTGGCCGAGCCGCGGCGCAGACCCAGAGCCATGCAGGCGCCGGCCGCGATGTAGTCCTGGGCTTGGCTGAGGAGACAGCGCCAGAACTGGTGCTGCCCACCTGGCCGCCAGCGGGTCCAGTACTCACACCATGGTCTTATGTTGACGTCCTCTGACGGGTCGAAGGTCCTCCTCCCTCATGATCTGAAACACACCCTGAGCATCAGGCCCCCTGTGACCAAAGTGGTAGTGTTGGTTCTGCTGCCCTGTGGACTGGGGTAAAGTGGTAGTGTTGGTTCTCCTGCCCCTGTGGACC
>JAYMGU010000608.1:0-12070 GCA_036178185.1 Liparis tanakae | reverse complement strand
GTATTCATGCAAATGTCATCAAACTTGTAAGAGGGTGTGTCCTGGAGACACTTTCTTTGGATTGAAAACCAAGAAAAAAAGGTTTTGTTTAGGAAATCCACATTGTAGTCTCTGCGGGCTGAAAATCAGTTTGAAAACATAAAACAACAAGATATTTGCTGCTTTGAGGCAGTAAAAGTGATGAGAAAGCATCAGGTATTCATGCAAATGTCATCAAACTTGTAAGAATTCAGGTGTCCTAAAGACACTTTCTTTAGTTGAAAACCAGAAAAAAGGTTTTTGTTTAGAATAATCCACTTTTGGACTCTCTGCTGGCTGAAATCAGTTTAAGAGCATAAAAATAGATGTTGCTGTTGCTTTTGAGGCAGTAAAGTGATGAAAGCATCAGGTATTCATGCAAATGTCATCAAACTTGTAAGAATTGTGTCCTAAGACACTTTCTTTGGTTGAAAACCAGAAAAAAGGTTTTGTTTAGAAAATCCACATTTGGTCTCTCTGCGTGATGGAAATCAGTTTAAGAGCATAAAAACAAGATGTTGCTGCTTTGAGGCAGTAAAGTGATGAAAGATCAGGTATTCATGTAAATGTCATCAAACTTGTAAGAATTGTGTCCCAAGACACTTTCTTTCGTTGAAAACCAAAAAAAAAGGTTTTGTTTAATATCCACTATTGGTCTCGCTGCGACCTGAAAATCAGTTTAAGAGCATAAAACAAGATGTTGCTGCTTTGAGGCAGTAAAGTGATGAAAGCATCAGGTATTCATGCAAATGTCATCAAACTTGTAAGAATTGTGTCCTAAGACACTTTCTTTGGTTGAAACCCAGAAAAAGGTTTGTTTAGAATAATCCACTTTTGGACTCTCTGCGGGCTGGAAATCAGTTTAAGAGCATAAAAATAGATGTTGCTGCTGCGTTGAGGCAGTAAAGTGATGATAAGCATCAGGTATTCATGCAAATGTCATCAAACTTGTAAGAATTGTGTCCTAGACACTTTCTTTAGTTGAAAACCCAGAAAAAGGTTTGTTTAGAATAATCCACTTTTGGACTCTCTGCTGGCTGGAAATCAGTTTAAGAGCATAAAAATAGATGTTGCTGCTTGAGGCAGTAAAGTGATGAAAGCATCAGGTATTCATGCAAATGTCATCAAACTTGTGAAATTGTGTCCTAAGACACTTTCTTTGGTTGAAAACCAGAAAAAAGGTTTTGTTTAGAAAATCCACTTTTGGACTCTCTGCGGGCTGGAAATCAGTTTAAGAGCATAAAAACAAGATGTTGCTGCTTTTGAGGCAGTAAAGTGATGAAAGCATCAGGTATTCATGCAAATGTCATCAAACTTGTAAGAATTGTGTCCTAAGACACTTTCTTTGGTTGAAAACCAGAAAAAAGGTTTTGTTTAGAATAATCCACTTTTGGACTCTCTGCGGGCTGAAAATCAGTTTAAGAGCATAAAAAACAAGATGTTGCTGCTTTGAGGCAGTAAAGTGATGAAAGCATCAGGTATTCATGCAAATGTCATCAAACTTGTAAGAATTGTGTCCTAAGACACTTTCTTTGGTTGAAAACCAGAAAAAGGTTTTGTTTAGGAAAATCCACTTTTGACTCTCTGCGGGCTGGAAATCAGTTTAAGAGCATAAAAACAAGATGTTGCTGCTTTGAGGCAGTAAAGTGATGAAAGCATCAGGTATTCATGCAAATGTCATCAAACTTGTAAGAATTGTGTCCTAAGACACTTTCTTTGGTTGAAAACCCAGAAAAAAGGTTGTTTTTAGGATAATCCACTTTTGACTCTGCGGGCTGGAAATCAGTTTAAGAGCATAAAAATAAGATGTTGCTGCTTTGAGGCAGTAAAGTGATGAAAGTATCAGGTAGTCAAGCAAATGTCATCAAACTTGTAGAATTGTGTCCTAAGACACTTTCTTTGGTTGAAAACCCAGAAAAAAGGTTTTGTTTAGAAAATCCACTTTTGGACTCTCTGCGGGCTGGAAAATCAGTTTAAGAGCATAAAACAAGATGTTGCTGCTTTGAGGCAGTAAAGTGATGAAAAGCATCAGGTATTCATGCAAATGTCATCAAACTTGTAAGAATTGTGTCCTAAGACACTTTCTTGTTGAAAACCCAGAAAAAGGTTTTGTTTAGAAAAATCCACTTTTGGACTCTCTGCGGGCTGGAAATCAGTTTAAGAGCATAAAAACAATAGATGTTGCTGCTTTGAGGCAGTAAAGTGATGAAAGCATCAGGTATTCATGCAAATGTCATCAAACTTGTAAGAATTGTGTCCTAAGACACTTTCTTTGGTTGAAAACCCAGAAAAAAAGGTTTTGTTTAGGAAAATCCACATTTGGACTCTCTGCGGGCTGAAAATCAGTTTAAGAGCATAAAAACAAGATGTTGCTGCTTTGAGGCAGTAAAGTGATGAAAGCATCAGGTATTCATGCAAATGTCATCAAACTTGTAAGAATTGTGTCCTAAGACACTTTCTTTGGTTGAAAACCAGAAAAAAGGTTTTGTTTAGGAAAATCCACTTTTGGTCTCTCTCTGGGCTGAAAATCAGTTTAAGAGCATAAAAACAAGATGTTGCTGCTTTGAGGCAGTAAAGTGATGAAAGCATCAGGTATTCATGCAAATGTCATCAAACTTGTAAGAATTGTGTCCTAAGACACTTTCTTTGGTTGAAAACCAGAAAAAAGGTTGTTTTTAGGATAATCCACTTTTGGACTCTCTGCGGGCTGAAAATCAGTTTAAGAGCATAAAAACAAGATATTGCTGCTTTGAGGCAGTAAAGTGATGAAAGCATCAGGTATTCATGCAAATGTCATCAAACTTGTAAGAATTGTGTCCTAAGACACTTTCTTTGGTTGAAAACCAAGAAAAAAGGTTTTGTTTAGAATAATCCACTTTTGGACTCTCTGCGGGCTGGAAATCAGTTTAAGAGCATAAAAACAAGATGTTGCTGCTTTGAGGCAGTAAAGTGATGAAAGCATCAGGTATTCATGCAAATGTCATCAAACTTGTAAGAATTGTGTCCTAAGACACTTTCTTTGGTTGAAAACCCAGAAAAAAGGTTTTGTTTAGGAAAATCCACTTTTGGACTCTCTGCGGGCTGAAAATCAGTTTAAGAGCATAAAAACAAGATGTTGCTGCTTTGAGGCAGTAAAGTGATGAAAGCATCAGGTATTCATGCAAATGTCATCAAACTTGTAAGAATTGTGTCCTAAGACACTTTCTTTGGTTGAAAACCCAGAAAAAAGGTTTTGTTTAGAATAATCCACTTTTGGACTCTCTGCGGGCTGGAAATCAGTTTAAGAGCATAAAAACAAGATGTTGCTGCTTTGAGGCAGTAAAGTGATGAAAGCATCAGGTATTCATGCAAATGTCATCAAACTTGTAAACCGTGTCCTAAGACACTTTCATTGGTTGAAAACCCAGAATAAAGGTTTTGTTTAGAAAAATCCACTTTTGGTCTCTCTCTGCGGGCTGAAAATCAGTTTAAGAGCATAAAAACAAGATGTTGCTGCTTTGAGGCAGTAAAGTGATGAAAGCATCAGGTATTCATGCAAATGTCATCAAACTTGTAAGAATTGTGTCCTAAGACACTTTCTTTAGTTGAAAACCAGAAAAAAGGTTTTGCTTAGGAAAATCCACATTTGGTCTCTCTGCGCGCTGAAAATCAGTTTAAGAGCATAAAAACAAGATGTTGCTGCTTTGAGGCAGTAAAGTGATGAAAGCATCAGGTATTCATGCAAATGTCATCAAACTTGTAAGAATTGTGTCCTAAGACACTTTCTTTGGTTGAAAACCAGAAAAAAGTTTTGTTTAGAATAATCCACTTTTGGTCTCTCTGTGGGCTGAAAATCAGTTTAAGAGCATAAAAACAAGATGTTGCTGCTTTGAGGCAGTAAAGTGATGAAAGCATCAGGTATTCATGCAAATGTCATCAAACTTGTAAGAATTGTGTCCTAAGACACTTTCTTTAGTTGAAAACCCAGAAAAAAGGTTTTGTTTAGAATAATCCACTTTTGGACTCTCTGCTGGCTGGAAATCAGTTTAAGAGCATAAAAACAAGATGTTGCTGCTTTGAGGCAGTAAAGTGATGAAAGCATCAGGTATTCATGCAAATGTCATCAAACTTGTAAGAATTGTGTCCTAAGACACTTTCTTTAGTTGAAAACCCAGAAAAAAGGTTTTGTTTAGAATAATCCACTTTTGGACTCTCTGCGGGCTGGAAATCAGTTTAAGAGCATAAAAATAGATATTGCTGCTTTGAGGCAGTAAAGTGATGAAAGCATCAGGTATTCATGCAAATGTCATCAAACTTGTAAGAATTGTGTCCTGAGACACTTTCTTTGGTTGAAAACCCAGAAAAAAGGTTTTGTTTAGAATAATCCACTTTTGGTCTCTCTGCGGGCTGAAAATCAGTTTAAGAGCATAAAAACAAGATGTTGCTGCTTTGAGGCAGTAAAGTGATGAAAGCATCAGGTATTCATGCAAATGTCATCAAACTTGTAAATTGTGTCCTAAGACACTTTCTTTGGTTGAAAACCCAGAAAAAAAGGTTTTGTTTAGAATAATCCACTTTTGGACTCTCTAAAGGGCTGAAAATCAGTTTAAGAGCATAAAAACAAGATGTTGCTGCTTTGAGGCAGTAAAGTGATGAAAGCATCAGGTATTCATGCAAATGTCATCAAACTTGTAAGAATTGTGTCCTAAGACACTTTCTTTGGTTGAAAACCCAGAAAAAAGGTTTTGTTTAGAATAATCCACTTTTGGACTCTCTGCGGGCTGGAAATCAGTTTAAGAGCATAAAAACAAGATGTTGCTGCTTTGAGGCAGTAAAGTGATGAAAGCATCAGGTATTCATGCAAATGTCATCAAACTTGTAAGAATTGTGTCCTAAGACACTTTCTTTGGTTGAAAACCAAGAAAAAAGGTTTTGTTTAGAATAATCCACTTTTGGACTCTCTGCGGGCTGGAAATCAGTTTAAGAGCATAAAAAATAGATGTTGCTGCTTTGAGGCAGTAAAGTGATGAAAGCATCAGGTATTCATGCAAATGTCATCAAACTTGTAAGAATTGTGTCCTAAGACACTTTCTTTGGTTGAAAACCCAGAAAAAAGGTTGTTTTTAGGAAAATCCACATTTGGTCTCTCTGCGGGCTGAAAATCAGTTTAAGAGCATAAAAACAAGATGTTGCTGCTTTGAGGCAGTAAAGTGATGAAAGCATCAGGTATTCATGCAAATGTCATCAAACTTGTAAGAATTGTGTCCTAAGACACTTTCTTTGGTTGAAAACCAAGAAAAAAGGTTTTGTTTAGAATAATCCACTTTTGGACTCTCTGCGGGCTGGAAATCAGTTTAAGAGCATAAAAACAAGATGTTGCTGCTTTGAGGCAGTAAAGTGATGAAAGCATCAGGTATTCATGCAAATGTCATCAAACTTGTAAGAATTGTGTCCTAAGACACTTTCTTTAGTTGAAACCCAGAAAAAAGGTTTTGTTTAGAATAATCCACTTTTGGTCTCTCTGCGGGCTGAAAATCAGTTTAAGAGCATAAAAACAAGATGTTGCTGCTTTGAGGCAGTAAAGTGATGAAAGCATCAGGTATTCATGCAAATGTCATCAAACTTGTAAGAATTGTGTCCTAAGACACTTTCTTTGGTTGAAAACCCAGAAAAAAGGTTTTGTTTAGAATAATCCACTTTTGGACTCTCTGCGGGCTGGAAATCAGTTTAAGAGCATAAAAAATAGATGTTGCTGCTTTGAGGCAGTAAAGTGATGAAAGCATCAGGTATTCATGCAAATGTCATCAAACTTGTAAGAATTGTGTCCTAAGACACTTTCTTTGGTTGAAAACCCAGAAAAAAGGTTGTTTTTAGGAAAATCCACATTTGGTCTCTCTGCGGGCTGAAAATCAGTTTAAGAGCATAAAAACAAGATGTTGCTGCTTTGAGGCAGTAAAGTGATGAAAGCATCAGGTATTCATGCAAATGTCATCAAACTTGTAAGAATTGTGTCCTAAGACACTTTCTTTGGTTGAAAACCCAGAAAAAGGTTTTGTTTAGAAAAATCCACATTTTGGTCTCTCTGCGGGCTGAAAATCAGTTTAAGAGCATAAAAACAAGATGTTGCTGCTTTGAGGCAGTAAAGTGATGAAAGCATCAGGTATTCATGCAAATGTCATCAAACTTGTAAGAATTGTGTCCTAAGACACTTTCTTTGGTTGAAAACCAGAAAAAAGGTTTTGTTTAGAATAATCCACTTTTGGACTCTCTGCGGGCTGGAAATCAGTTTAAGAGCATAAAAACAAGATGTTGCTGCTTTGAGGCAGTAAAGTGATGAAAGCATCAGGTATTCATGCAAATGTCATCAAACTTGTAAGAATTGTGTCCTAAGACACTTTCTTTAGTTGAAAACCCAGAAAAAAGGTTTTGTTTAGAATAATCCACTTTTGGACTCTCTGCGGGCTGGAAATCAGTTTAAGAGCATAAAAATAGATGTTGCTGCTTTGAGGCAGTAAAGTGATGAAAGCATCAGGTATTCATGCAAATGTCATCAAACTTGTAAGAATTGTGTCCTAAGACACTTTCTTTGGTTGAAAACCCAGAAAAAAGGTTTTGTTTAGGAAAATCCACATTTGGTCTCTCTGCGGGCTGAAAATCAGTTTAAGAGCATAAAAACAAGATGTTGCTGCTTTGAGGCAGTAAAGTGATGAAAGCATCAGGTATTCATGCAAATGTCATCAAACTTGTAAGATTGTGTCCTAAGACACTTTCTTTGGTTGAAAACCCAGAAAAAGGTTTTGTTTAGAAAATCCACATTTTTTGGACTCTCTGCGGGCTGAAAATCAGTTTAAGAGCATAAAAACAAGATGTTGCTGATTTGAGGCAGTAAAGTGATGAAAGCATCAGGTATTCATGCAAATGTCATCAAACTTGTAAGAATTGTGTCCTAAGACACTTTCTTTGGTTGAAAACCAGAAAAAAGGTTTTGTTTAGGAAAATCCACATTTGGTCTCTCTGCGGGCTGAAAATCAGTTTAAGAGCATAAAACAGATGTTGCTGCTTTGAGGCAGTAAAGTGATGAAAGCATCAGGTATTCATGCAAATGTCATCAAACTTGTAAATTGTGTCCTAAGACACTTTCTTTAGTTGAAAACCAGAAAAAAAGGTTTTGTTTAGGAAAATCCATTTGGTCTCTCTGCGGGCTGAAAATCAGTTTAAGAGCATAAAAAAGATGTTGCTGCTTTGAGGCAGTAAAGTGATGAAAGCATCAGGTATTCATGCAAATGTCATCAAACTTTTAAGAATTGTGTCCTGAGACACTTTCTTTGGTTGAAAACCAGGAAAAAAGTTTTTGTTTAGGAAAATCCACATTTGGTCTCTCTGCGGGCTGAAAATCAGTTTAAGAGCATAAAAACAAGATGTTGCTGCTTTGAGGCAGTAAAGTGATGAAAGCATCAGGTATTCATGCAAATGTCATCAAACTTGTAAGAATTGTGTCCTAAGACACTTTCTTTGGTTGAAACCAGAAAAAAAGGTTTTGTTTAGGATAATCCACTTCTGGACTCTCTGCGGGCTGAAAATCAGTTTAAGAGCATAAAAACAAGATGTTGCTGCTTTGAGGCAGTAAAGTGATAAAAGCATCAGGTATTCATGCAAATGTCATCAAACTTGTAAGAATTGTGTCCTAAGACACTTTCTTTAGTTGAAAACCAGAAAAAAAGGTTTTGTTTAGGAAAATCCACATTTGGTCTCTCTGCGGGCTGAAAATCAGTTTAAGAGCATAAAACAAGATGTTGCTGCTTTGAGGCAGTAAAGTGATGAAAGCATCAGGTATTCATGCAAATGTCATCAAACTTGTAAGAATTGTGTCCTAAGACACTTTCTTTGGTTGAAAACCCAGAAAAAAGGTTTTGTTTAGGAAAATCCACATTTGGTCTCTCTGCGGGCTGAAAATCAGTTTAAGAGCATAAAAACAAGATGTTGCTGCTTTGAGGCAGTAAAGTGATGAAAGCATCAGGTATTCATGCAAATGTCATCAAACTTGTAAGAATTGTGTCCTAAGACACTTTCTTTAGTTGAAAACCCAGAAAAAGGTTTTGTTTAGGAAAATCCACATTTTGGTCTCTCTGCGGGCTGAAAATCAGTTTAAGAGCATAAAAATAGATATTGCTGCTTTGAGGCAGTAAAGTGATGAAAGCATCAGGTATTCATGCAAATGTCATCAAACTTGTAAGAATTGTGTCCTAAGACACTTTCTTTGGTTGAAAACCCAGAAAAAAGGTTTTGTTTAGAATAATCCACTTTTGGACTCTCTGCGGGCTGAAAATCAGTTTAAGAGCATAAAAAATAGATGTTGCTGCTTTGAGGCAGTAAAGTGATGAAAGCATCAGGTATTCATGCAAATGTCATCAAACTTGTAAGAATTGTGTCCTAAGACACTTTCTTTGGTTGAAAACCCAGAAAAAAGGTTTTGTTTAGGAAAATCCACATTTGGTCTCTCTGCGGGCTGAAAATCAGTTTAAGAGCATAAAAACAAGATGTTGCTGCTTTGAGGCAGTAAAGTGATGAAAGCATCAGGTATTCATGCAAATGTCATCAAACTTGTAAGAATTGTGTCCTAAGACACTTTCTTTAGTTGAAAACCCAGAAAAAAGGTTTTGTTTAGGAAAATCCACATTTGGTCTCTCTGCGGGCTGAAAATCAGTTTAAGAGCATAAAAAATAGATGTTGCTGCTTTGAGGCAGTAAAGTGATGAAAGCATCAGGTATTCATGCAAATGTCATCAAACTTGTAAGAATTGTGTCCTAAGACACTTTCTTTGGTTGAAAACCAGAAAAAAAGGTTTTGTTTAGGAAAATCCACATTTGGTCTCTCTGCGGGCTGAAAATCAGTTTAAGAGCATAAAAACAAGATGTTGCTGCTTTGAGGCAGTAAAGTGATGAAAGCATCAGGTATTCATGCAAATGTCATCAAACTTGTAAGAATTGTGTCCTAAGACACTTTCTTTGGTTGAAAACCCAGAAAAAAGGTTTTGTTTAGGAAAATCCACATTTGGACTCTCTGCGGGCTGGAAATCAGTTTAAGAGCATAAAAAATAGATGTTGCTGCTTTGAGGCAGTAAAGTGATGAAAGCATCAGGTATTCATGCAAATGTCATCAAACTTGTAAGAATTGTGTCCTAAGACACTTTCTTTGGTTGAAAACCCAGAAAAAAGGTTTTGTTTAGGAAAATCCACATTTGGTCTCTCTGCGGGCTGAAAATCAGTTTAAGAGCATAAAAACAAGATGTTGCTGCTTTGAGGCAGTAAAGTGATGAAAGCATCAGGTATTCATGCAAATGTCATCAAACTTGTAAGAATTGTGTCCTAAGACACTTTCTTTGGTTGAAAACCCAGAAAAAAGGTTTTGTTTAGGAAAATCCACATTTGGACTCTCTGCGGGCTGAAAATCAGTTTAAGAGCATAAAAACAAGATGTTGCTGCTTTGAGGCAGTAAAGTGATGAAAGCATCAGGTATTCATGCAAATGTCATCAAACTTGTAAGAATTGTGTCCTAAGACACTTTCTTTGGTTGAAAACCCAGAAAAAAGGTTTTGTTTAGGAAAATCCACATTTGGTCTCTCTGCGGGCTGAAAATCAGTTTAAGAGCATAAAAACAAGATGTTGCTGCTTTGAGGCAGTAAAGTGATGAAAGCATCAGGTATTCATGCAAATGTCATCAAACTTGTAAGAATTGTGTCCTAAGACACTTTCTTTGGTTGAAAACCCAGAAAAAGGTTTTGTTTAGGAAAATCCACATTTGGTCTCTCTGCGGGCTGAAAATCAGTTTAAGAGCATAAAAACAAGATGTTGCTGCTTTGAGGCAGTAAAGTGATGAAAGCATCAGGTATTCATGCAAATGTCATCAAACTTGTAAGAATTGTGTCCTAAGACACTTTCTTTGGTTGAAAACCCAGAAAAAAGGTTTTGTTTAGAATAATCCACTTTTGGACTCTCTGCGGGCTGGAAATCAGTTTAAGAGCATAAAAAATAGATATTGGTGCGTTGAGGCAGTAAAGTGATGAAAGCATCAGGTATTCATGCAAATGTCATCAAACTTGTAAGAATTGTGTCCTAAGACACTTTCTTTGGTTGAAAACCCAGAAAAAAGGTTTTGTTTAGGAAAATCCACATTTGGTCTCTCTGCGGGCTGAAAATCAGTTTAAGAGCATAAAAACAAGATGTTGCTGCTTTGAGGCAGTAAAGTGATGAAAGCATCAGGTATTCATGCAAATGTCATCAAACTTGTAAGATTTGTGTCCTAAGACACTTTCTTTGGTTGAAAACCAGAAAAAAGGTTTTGTTTAGGAAAATCCACATTTGGTCTCTCTGCGGGCTGAAAATCAGTTTAAGAGCATAAAAACAAGATGTTGCTGCTTTGAGGCAGTAAAGTGATGAAAGCATCAGGTATTCATGCAAATGTCATCAAACTTGTAAGAATTGTGTCCTAAGACACTTTCTTTGGTTGAAAACCCAGAAAAAAGGTTTTGTTTAGAATAATCCACTTTTGGACTCTCTGCGGGCTGAAAATCAGTTTAAGAGCATAAAAATAGATATTGCTGCTTTGAGGCAGTAAAGTGATGAAAGCATCAGGTATTCATGCAAATGTCATCAAACTTGTAAGAATTGTGTCCTAAGACACTTTCTTTGGTTGAAAACCAAGAAAAAAGGTTTTGTTTAGAATAATCCACTTTTGGACTCTCTGCGGGCTGGAAATCAGTTTAAGAGCATAAAAATAGATGTTGCTGCTTTGAGGCAGTAAAGTGATGAAAGCATCAGGTATTCATGCAAATGTCATCAAACTTGTAAGAATTGTGTCCTAAGACACTTTCTTTGGTTGAAAACCCAGAAAAAAGGTTTTGTTTAGGAAAATCCACATTTGGTCTCTCTGCGGGCTGAAAATCAGTTTAAGAGCATAAAAACAAGATGTTGCTGCTTTGAGGCAGTAAAGTGATGAAAGCATCAGGTATTCATGCAAATGTCATCAAACTTGTAAGAATTGTGTCCTAAGACACTTTCTTTGGTTGAAAACCAAGAAAAAAGGTTTTGTTTAGAATAATCCACTTTTGGACTCTCTGCGGGCTGGAAATCAGTTTAAGAGCATAAAAAATAGATGTTGCTGCTTTGAGGCAGTAAAGTGATGAAAGCATCAGGTATTCATGCAAATGTCATCAAACTTGTAAGAATTGTGTCCTAAGACACTTTCTTTGGTTGAAAACCCAGAAAAAAGGTTGTTTTTAGGAAAATCCACATTTGGTCTCTCTGCGGGCTGAAAATCAGTTTAAGAGCATAAAAACAAGATGTTGCTGCTTTGAGGCAGTAAAGTGATGAAAGCATCAGGTATTCATGCAAATGTCATCAAACTTGTAAGAATTGTGTCCTAAGACACTTTCTTTGGTTGAAAACCCAGAAAAAAAGGTTTTGTTTAGGAAAATCCACATTTGGTCTCTCTGCGGGCTGAAAATCAGTTTAAGAGCATAAAAACAAGATGTTGCTGCTTTGAGGCAGTAAAGTGATGAAAGCATCAGGTATTCATGCAAATGTCATCAAACTTGTAAGAATTGTGTCCTAAGACACTTTCTTTGGTTGAAAACTGTTAAGTATTATGGTTCAACCGCGGTCCCGTGCTTGATATAAAAGAGAATCCGAATCTGATGGACACGTTTTTAACAATATTTAATGCAGTAGCCATAAGCAGTAAATTAGGGCTACGATCTAGGGCCGAAGCGTGAGCAAGTACGCTAATAGACCAAAAGCAACGCAAGCGATAGGATGTCTTTGTAAAACTAGTCATTCGACTGAATCTCATCTCGCATTAATGCTATATCAGGATCCACTTTTCACACCTTTCCTCTAAACGCTAGTCTGATGGCTGCCCATATGCTACGCTCATGGGCTTACGGCCAGCTAACAGGTGTAATGAGCCGGTCAAACGTCATGATCCCATGATCTAAGCTACTTCTCCGTCACTTGGGCGACGGAAGTCTCACGTGATTAATTCCTGCTCCAATCAACATCACGGATTTCCGGCTTCC
>JAYMGU010000607.1:0-12081 GCA_036178185.1 Liparis tanakae | reverse complement strand
TTTTTGGCCCGGGTTGTGATGGTATATGAATCGTCGTCCGGGCTGCGGGTTGGTCACAGAGTCATATATCAATGGCTCGCCTAATCATATAAAATGATTAGGCGATCGCTCCTTATCTCACATGCACACCGGGGTGAACCCCCCAGTGTGCATGTCTTTGTGGGGGAAACCGGAGTGCCCGGAGAAAACCCACGCAGGCACGAGGAGAACATGCAACTCCACACAGAAAGGACTTGGGGACGAGGATTCAACCCATGACCTTCTTGCTGTGAGGCTACAGCGCCAACACTGAGCCATCGTCTGCCCACCAAAAGACATGCTCAGATACAGCTGCCTGGGATTAACACGTGCCCACTAGATGCTGTCGGAGCACATCAAGCTTCGACAAATTAACCCTTTCTCCAACCAATTGGCTGAAGAGCTGAGATGAAGCCTCATGACTCACGAGGCTTCATCTCACCATCACTACCGTCAGAGGACAGGTGGAGACCAACAGGGGACAGGTGGAGACCAACAGGGGACAGGGGACACTATCACACAGGTGGCACGTGACCTAAAACGAGAGGAGTAGGCTTCAAAATAAAACAGCAACTTACAAGGCATGTGTGACATACTCAAGTACTTGTACCACTGTGACATACTGAAGTACTTGTACCACTGTGACATACTGAAGTACTTGTACCACTGAGTAGTACCATATATGAGCGTGCTATACTTGTATTACAAAGCAATACATTAGATATAGCCAACATATATTTAAATGTTAAATATGACCCTGTTTATTTATGATAAGCATGCGCGTGTGTGTTTGTATAGTGGGCGGAGTCTGTCTGTCTGTCTGTCTGTCTGTCTGTCTGTCTCATTTATTGCAGAGTTTGCCCCATGCAATATGTGGGAGACGGGGAACACTATTGCTACTAGGTTCTCCCAACATAAACATAAACATAACATCCTGCATAAGAAAAAGACTGATACACATTTGGTGCAACATTTCCTTAGCAACCCCAATTCGTCCACCCCCCAGAAGGTTTAATGAACTGGTCTGGATCACCAGACTACAGACTAGAGACCCTGATGGGCTCAACGAGTGGTGAGGTTGTTCGGCCTCGGAGTTGGGGATGGCCCGTACACCCGGGGGGCTGTTGTGTGCACTTATGCAAGTTAAACAGGAATAACAGCTCCCTCGTGGTTTTCATCCCCCACCCCTAACCCCACCCCTTCTCCCCAGTTGCCCCTCCAGGAACAGATCCGGCTGTTCGAGCTGAACACACTCATTTCCACACCGAGACTATATTCCCATGTTGCCCAGCGAACAGTTCAAAACAGAATTAGACAATAACAGTAAATGGTCCATTGAGACGGACAAAACCATGCTCGATAGATATGCAGCGGGGCTACCATATCGCCGTAATGATCGCCAAAAGAGGCAGGGTGAAGAGTGCAATCTGTTCCTTCAGAATGAGATCGTCATAAGAATGACCGCTGTCAGAGACTGGAGCGAAAGAATCGGCAGCATCTGGAGACGGTAAATATGATCCGACCTGGTTTTTCTAACCATAATTTCATTCATTTATACTTGCTGCTCATCCCATATGCAATGAACTCCTTTAACAATGTGCTTCTTTCCGTTTCTCAGAGATCGCTGACGGGAGATGCTCACCCTGCCTTTTTGAAGGAAGATTTATTGTAAATATGTTGCGTTTAATTGTTTAAAATGTTAGCCAAACTTTTCAAATGTGATTTATTCCAGACTCAGTTGGGCCAAAGCCACATGTCAACAATGACAAGCTATTGTTCAAGAAAAGTATCCTACTTTTGGCGTTTTAGATTGTCACTTCATCCGAGTGGCAACGGATGATATAAGACTTTTTTCTTTAGCCTAATACATTAGTTTTCCTGTCTTGAACATTTGAATTACAATTACATATTTATTTACTGTTCACTCAACGATTCACCTATTAAAAGGAGACATGAAAGCATAAGTCCATTCTCCACAACAGGGTCAGTAAATATTGTCACTAAACGTACTTCACTGGTAGCCCATAGAACCCGGTGTGAATGAGGACTGTTTGGAAGAATAGAACCCCCACCCTTCCGACCACGCTCCAGTCTGGGAACCTGAACAGTCATTTCTCCCAATTGATCTCCTCTACCTTAACGTTGACAAAACACGATAGAAAATATTCCACCACATCAAGAAAAGTATAAGCGCAGTCAGATGGAAAGACAAGCATAAGCATCGTTGGAAAAACATCCATAATCATAAAACCAGCAGACAAAGGAGGTTCAGCAGTCATTCTTGGGAAACAATTATATCCAAAAGCCCTTAAGACATCTTAATGACACCAATTATATGCCTTTAGAAACACTCAACAATGGTCCAGAAGAAATAATATCCCAAAACATCAAACTAATCCTGCCACACCACAACAAAGACAATTTTAGCTCCCCCCCAAAAAACCCCGACCCCCCCTAAACCCTACATTTAGAAATTTTTCTTTTAAATTGTGTTTATTCTCATCAAATTTATCATTATTGTCATTTTTATTTACCCTCCCAACAAAAAACAAATTGAATTCACGCTTCAATTGAAAAAAAGCACATTATGTATTGAGTTAAATTATTACACAAGGGGGGGGTCACGGATAAAAGGTAGGAGCCCCGGAAGGACCCCCCGGACTGAACACTTATTTAAATTTGTATAGATTAACAAAAGAACAGGTCGAACAAAGAAGTTATGTCACGGGATGATATTTGGGGAAAAACGACTGAAAAAAAAGAGCTGGATCTGTCCAAACTTCAAAAACTCAGTCCGAAAAGAGACCAGCGACCCTGACAACATGGCGGAAGGCGCGCAGATTGACGCACCTGGTGGAGAAGATATGACGCAGTATTTACGAAACTCAGCTCCAGCCTAGATATGAAACTCAACAAATAGCTCAATCGGTCAACTCGGTGTGCAAGTGTTACGGCAGTGGAGAAAGGGTGGACAAGCAGAACAAAGAATATCCGACACGGAGGATTCCGTCACAGCTCCTAGCTAAACTTGAGCGCACCGGATCTCCGGCTAACGGAGGCTATGACCCGCTGGAGGACCAGGAGAACCGGTCCAGACGCAACAACATAAAGATCATAATCTGCCCGAGCACACAGAGGGACTAACGCAAGGGACTTTTTCAATCTTGGCTCCAAAAGTTTTGAAGCTCACGGTGAAGAACGACCGACTAAGCTGGACAGGTGCCACCGGGCCCCGCACACCTGCAGAACAACTCGACAAGGCCGAGGACCGTCTACATTCGCTCTCACAACTTCGCCGCAAACAGCTGATCATGAAGGGGGCGCGAGTGCGGCCGAGGTCACTTTCTCCGGGAACCGCGATACATTTTTCGATGACTTTTCACCAGCGGTGGAAAAAACGACGCGAATTCCTGGAGGCAAAGACATCGCCCGGGATCTAGGCATCGCTAGGCTTATGCGTGCTACAGATGACGGCGAGTCCGACACTTCAGATCCGCTGGATGAGGCACAGAGGTTCGTGGAGGAGACGAAAAAGCCCAAAAATAATGGCGGAATGCAAGGTAATCTGAAATAAGTGGACAGTTTTCACTCCCGGTGTTATGCTGCTGAACAAAGAAAGTCAACGGACATAAACTATTCAGGTGCAGGGTGCCCGCGGTTGTTAATATGCACACATGCTCTTCTGTTCTTCCATGTTGGAACTCACTAAAAGCTGATCTGCTTATGTACCAGTTTATTACTTTGTTCTAAGAAAGGTTCACAGTTATATTATTAATAACAGTGTTAATACACTGATTGACCAAGCTTGATTAAGACTGGCATAGTTGATTAGGAATTAGAGTGCTAATGAAAATGTTTATCTTTATTTAAGTCTGGAAGCTCTGTTTTATCCTACCAGAGTTTGTTACAAAGAGGAAATAGAGGAAATGGTAGTAGGAGGTCCACATTGCCTTTCAAAAAGCTTTATGTCAATTCATGTCTTTTTTTTGTCATTGGTGTTCTTAAATGTTATGAGTTTGTTCACCACTGGAAATAAATATCTATTTGAACTGGGTCAGAAAAGGTCAGATAACACATTTAATTCAGGAGGCCTGTAGAAGAACAGGGTCGAAAAAAAGAAAGAAGAAGGGATGTCGGGGATAAATAGCATCAAACTTTGTACATTAAATGTAAAGGATCCACCACAATTAAGGAAGAAAATAAAACTGATTAAAATTATTATATATTCCCAAAAGACATAAAATTTGGTTTTTAAAAAGATACCCCTTCACAGATGACTGGAAAAGGGGGTTTTTGGGGTTCTCCTTTGGAGAAGGACTACACCCTCCATGACAATGTCAAGGGCTTTGTCAAAATGTAAACCAGTTTTAAAATGGGGGGACCCCCGGGGTGCTTTGTTGGCAGATTAAAACAGATACTGATGTGACCTGATCTGAGGATGTAATTTTTAAATATGTATTTTGTACTGGATGTAATGTGTAATGTGCTGTGGTTTTTAATTATTTTGTACCCATTATCTATATATTTTTGTGTCTGTTTTTGTTGTTTTCCCCCTTTTATTTCTTTTTTTCACTTTGTGTTGTACCCTTAATGCCCTGTTTTGCAAATTTTTAAAATCAAAAAAATATAAAAAAAAAAAAAAAAAAATTTATTAAAAAAATTGAAAATAGTGGAGGTGGTAATACAGTCAAACAGAAATGAGTTTGAGAAATTGAAAAATTATTCCTTATTAGTTCCTCCAACAGCATCAAGATAACTTAAATAGCATGGTTGTCAGGCACGAATCCTCACCTGTGGGGAAATTAGCCCGTTTGGAAACCAAAATAGGTACAGGGAAATTTTGTAGATCCCCAAATTTTAGTTTTGGGGGGGAGGGAGGGGGGTTAATTGCCCGGGTTATGAGATTGGGGGAAAAAGAAATGTGGGGATGCTCCAAAAAAAACCTCTTGATGGGCGGTGCGTTTAAATCAGCATTTAGATGCTTCAGCGTTTTGGGGGTTTTAGGTTAAGAAGTTTGCCGCCACTCTGCTGCTGTCCGCTGCCCGGGGGCGATGTAACGGACCCCCCGAAAAACGTGTTTTAGCATATTTCTCGGCCTCAAGTGTATAATCAGCTATGATGGCACCTTGTAGATTTTACTAATATTACTGCCATTTGTTAAATTTAATTCAGTTTATTTAGAGCCCAGACAAATTACAAATTTGCCTGGCTTTTTACAATCTGTACAAAAGACATCCCTGCCCCAAAAAACCCTTTCATCGGGCCAGGAAAAAATCCCAAATAACCCTTCAGGGGGGGAAGAACCCTTCAGAGGCAAAAGGGGGATCATCTCCAGGATGGACAGAACAATAGATGTCGTGATTCAATGTTTTCAGAGTTTATCCCTTTTAAAAATTTTTTAATCTTTCATTGCTCTCAAACGAAATTTTTTATGGAAGTCTGCCTTTTTTTCCCCCCGCAAAAGGAGGAACCCCCCCCCTTTTTAAAAAATTACAGGCCATTCCAAACTGTTTTAACTAAGCACTAGAATCCCTTTGGGGAGCAACAAAGTTTTTTAATCATAAACAATATTTTATCTGTCTATCAATCAGGTTTTAGGAAAAAACAGTACAACCACAGCAGCGTTAAAGGTAGTAAATGATTTTATTGCATTTTTGGACAATAAACACCACTGTGCAGCCCTTTTTATTGACTTGTCCAAGGCTTTCGACACTGTCGATCATGCAGTAATGATGCAGAGACTTCTCACTATTAGACTGTCAAAACAAGCTGTCTGTTGGTTTGAAAATTTGTCAAACGGATCACAGTGTGTTCAGGCTGAACGAATCACCTCTAGTCCTCTTGGTGTAATAAGGTGTGCCCCAGGGCTCGGTCCTGGACCACTTTTATTCACAATTTATATCAACAGTGTCGGTCAAAATATGCCAAATGCCAATTTACACTTTATGCAGACGATACTGTAATTTATTGTTGCTCTGTTCCTACACAGCATCAGGCTCTCTTACTCTTGCAAACAACCTTTGATACTGTGCAGCACAATTTTAATGAGTCAAAATTAATGTTGAATCCTGATAAAACTAAGTTGATGATGTTTACAAACTCAAAACAAAGCCATCAAACCTTCAGCTATGATTACATCTCAAGCAGTGGCGGTTCTCCGTGTGATTGCACTCGGGCGGACATCTCAGAGCGCCCCCAACTCGCTTAGAACTTACGGGTGGAGCTATTTGTGTATCAGGGTACTAGCTTCAGTCATGGTTTCAAATTTATGGAATTACACCGCCGATGCATGCTGGGACATCGTGTCAAACTCTGTGGCAGTCTCCTATCATGATAAGTGGGCGAGCTTTACCCAGCATGCACTAAGGTGATCTAATGTTATGTCCTCACCATGAGTGAAGTTGTTACCCTGTCACATAACTAGTTACCGCTCCGCTGTTTGAATTTAATCATTTCTGCCTAACAGAGTGCTTGTTCTTTGGCAGTGCTGTGTGGGCAGGGTGTGGTTGTAAATAAAAATCTGACTCCACAGTGTCTGCATCTGTAGGGATGCTGATTTGCCAATTCCCAACTTATACTGATATGATAGATAAAACAAGGCAAACTGCTTTCGTCCCAGACTATATGTTTTTTGTTTTTTAAGTGGTCGTGACGCCGCCTAACCGCCACTGATCTCAAGGCAATGTGATTGAGTCTGTATCATCATATAAATACCTGGGATTCTTGATTGATGATTCTTTTTAAACCTCACATTCAGCAACTTGTAAGAAGTTGAAAGTGAGGCTGGGTTCTATTTCAGGAATAAATCTTGCTTTTCTTTTTGATGCTAAAAGAGACTTGTTGCTGTACTTTTATGCCTGTGATTGATTATGGTGATGTCTTATACATGCATGCATTTTCTCAATGCCTTCACTCCTTAGATACTGTAATTCATGGAGCACTGAGGTTTATCACTAATCTCAAGGCTCTGACTCATCATTGCTCCATTTGCTAGGCAGGGCTCCAGACTAACTTTTTTACTAGGAGCACAGTGGCCCTAACTTAAAATTTTAGGCAAGCAGAACATTTAGGGCGCACACTATAAATCACTATAAACCATCACTGAAATCAGTATCTGCCGATCACGATATACTCGATCACCGATCACGGTGTCGATTGAAGCATTCTATTTATTGTGTAGCATTATTGCCTCATTAAATAAATTACAGATGTCTTTAAAAATGTAGGACTAATTGATACATTAAAATTGATTGATTGCTATTGTAGGGGATTTTAGATATGTATGGAACACATCTGCATCATTCACTTCCTGGAACTCTTGGGAAATCCATTTACAGAACTTGTTTTAACATACAAACCCTTTTTTTTATAAACTCTTCCTTTGTACAGTAAAAATGTTTTAATGATAGCATAATTTAAGCTAAATCTCAGAAACGATCTATAAAGATACAAAATCAGTTCATTGTTAACTTGTATATGTTATGATTTGTCGACATCTTATTTTGAAAAACAGATGTTGGTTCAAGTGGTTCTTTTCCTCTAACTTTGCTAAAACCTGATGTTTTGTCACGTGAAATCCTTCCGCTAACTTTTATCAAACCCCTCCGCTCCAGATGCAAATGGCTTACCGTGAACATCAGCGCTAACGGCTGCTAGTGCACATTAAAACATTAAATAGAGTTAAGACCGAAGTGCGTGAGTCTCCCCTCAATGCGTGAGGCTGAGAGCCCTGAGGCTCGGAGCTGCATCTCATCGCACAGGTCGGCCACTTCATGTTCCATACTGGCGTTGTGTCTGATCAGCGTGCGTGTTTTAATCGTGTCGTGCCAGTCTTATCAGCACATGTCGTGTTCATGTTGTGGGATCAACAGCAGACTGTACGGTTCATTGAACGGTCCCGAAACACCTGAGCCAGGTGAACTCAGCAGCCACATTCTGCCTTTTTTCGCCACAACCGTTTCTCACAATCTGAGTCGGACTCATTCTGGGATTTGTTTCTCCATATCATGAGGTTTAGGAAAAGTACGAACTGACAGTCCGCTTCCCATGGTCCATTGTTTACAGAGACACGCTATTAGACTCTTGGATTCAGCGATAACCCCCAAGACCGCCTCCTCTCACACACATCAGCCTATAGCGTGCCCCCCGCTCTCACACACAGGCCAGCCGCCTTCTTCTTCTTCTGTTTTTGTCTCTTTCTTCTTCTTCTGAGTTAATGTGGTTAGCAAACCAGTCATTCAGGCATTACCGCCAACTATAGTGGGCTGAAGTATAGAACAAGTGTCAGCAACAAAAATATGTAATAAAAAAAATAATCTGCTAATTCTACTGGTCGCGATGCGAAGTTGATGAAAAATTTACTCGCATTAGTCAATGTTAGAAGCAAAATGCACCATTTGGTCGCAGTCTGGAGCCCTGCTAGGGTTGGTTGGACTCCTCTGTCCATCCTGAGAAAAGATCATTGGCATGTCCTTATTTATGAGGCTATTCTACATGTACTTCCATCGTATCTTTGTACGCTAATTCATCTGAAAAACCCTGGAAGATACCATCTTCGCTCTAGTACCTATGCTAAAGGTCTCCCCTTGCTCTCCGTCCCTAACGTCTGTCTGAGCGACATCTCTCAGTGGATGTCTGCACACCACCTGAAGATCAACCCTGACAAGACCGAGCTCCTGTTCCTACCAGGGAAAGGTTCCCCCACTCACGACCTGACCACCACCTCCAACAGCTCCGTGGGCCCTACCCTGACTGAACCCCACTCAGGACCTGACCACCACCACCAACAGCTCCGTGTTGGCCCTTACCCTGACTGCCTGGAGCGTCGGGGTGACGCTAGACAGCCAACTCTCCCTAACGCCAACATCGCTGCGACAGCTGCTCCTGTAGGTACATGCTGCACAACATCTGGAGAATACGACCTCTTCTTACCCAGAAGGCAGCGCAGGTTCTGCTCCAGGCTCTGGTCCAGGTTCTGGTCCAGGCTCTGGTCCAGGTTCTGGTCATTTCGCGCTCGTACTACTGCAACTCCCTCCTGGCTGCTCTACCTGCTAAGGCCATACGGCCTCTGCAGCTCATCCAGAATGCAGCAGCTCGACTGGTCTTCAGCCTCCGAAATTCACCCACACCACTCCACTCCTCCGCTCTCTTCACTGGCTACGTGGCAGCCCGCATCCTCTTCAAAACATTGGTTCTGGCGTACCGTGCTCTGGAACGGATCGGGCCCCGCTACATCCTGGATGTGGTCACACCGACACCCGGCACGCAGCTCCGCCGGCAACAGCCAACCGACTGAGCTCATCACTACATCAGACTGTCCTGGCTCGTGATTGGTGGAGCCAGCTCCCCACTGACACCAGGACAGCAGGAAGTCTCTACATCTTCACCGGAACTGAAACGTACCTTTTCCGACTATATCTGGATTAACACAGACTTGCACTTTAGTAGAATTTGAATGGCTCTTATTGTGGTACTTTTTGTAGTTTGATTATGGAAATGTTACTTTCTGTATTCTTGTTGTTCTTAGTTTGTACTCTAGGTTGAAATGCACTTATTGTAAGTCGCTTTGGATAAAAGTCTGCTAAATGACATGTAATAATGTAATGTAATGTTTGGAAATGGGAAAGATAGGTTTTAGGTTTGCTGCTCCTACGGCTTGGAATTTGCTGCAGACTGACCTGGGTCTCCGAACCGGCTCTTTAGTGTTTTAAAAATAGATTAAAAGAATAGTAGGGAAGTTCATCTAGTTGTAAATGTTTTCTATGACGGAGGTATGTGCTCCTGTGTAAGTTGGGTCGTGTTGGCTTGAGTCAAAGTTTTTGGTTTTATTTCGTGCTGTGATTTTGTACTTTGGTTTTTATAATGTCTGTCAGTATTTTATGTTGTCTTATCTGAAACTTTATGTGACGGCTACTGCTACCGTCTTGCCAGGACACTTTGTAAAGGAGATTTTTAATCTCAATGAGGCATTTCCTGGTTAAATAAATAAAAAAAATAGTTCATATTTAGGCATATTCCACGATGGAGAGTTTGGAGACCTCCACCATCCATCGGAAGATGGAGGGCAGTGGCACAGCTGGTGGCAGGAACTCACGATCCAACCATCGATGGTCCATCAGCAGATGGGATCTATGCCGTCTCAGAGGGTCACATGACCCCATGAGACGTGAAGTCAGAAGGACTCCGGGGAGAAGCAGAGTTAGTCATGTGTGATGGAGAGATTAAAATTCATCCATAGGAGAAAGAGAAGAGGAGAGAGGTGCTCAGTGCATCCTAAAGGTCCCCAGCAGCTATAAGCCTCTAGCAGCATATCCAGGGACTAGACCAGGGCAAACTAAGTTAAATGTTAAAAAGTTGGTAAAAGTAACCATACAAATGTTTTATTTATTACTACTATAGATAAATATACCAGTATCGTATTGGTATACTGCAGGGGTGCTCAAACGCGATCGCGATCGTGTTGGTAGATCGATCACAGAAAAATAAATGTGCCGCCCCTGTAACTTTCTATAGCGCCAGATAACAGCAGCAGCATGTCATTTCTGTCACTCTGTGTCGCGTTCAATCCTCCGCTCCTGTCTGCAGGCCACAAAGCTTCACTGGCTTCCGCATGCATCGTCCGGGGAGCAGTAGCTCGCATGCTGAAAAGTGTGACCACCCCTGGTATACTGTTTTATTGTATTGTATCAGTATCATGAAATTGACACCACCACGCTTCCCAGAACACCACCTCTCCCCAGAACACCCCCAAACTAAAGGCCACACGCCAGCAAAGCTCCTGAGAGGAAGGCATCGATCACTCCCCAACATGGAGACCAGGCAGAGAGGCACATGTCTGAGGGCAGAGACTCAGGAGCAGAGAACAGGAGCCCAGTTGAAATAACTCTTCACTGAAAGAAGTCAGAGGAGCTCAGGCTGAAGACAACGTAACACGAGGGGAGCGAAGGGCCTAGGAGCGGCGCAGACACACTGAATACACAGGAGACGAGGGCGGGCTTGTGATCACACAGGAGGCAGAGAGTGGCTGAGGCTGAAGGAAGGACCAATCAGGAGACACAGAGAAGACACACACACACACACACACACACAAGGTGTTACAGCATCACGTGTCCGTGTCTACAGTGAGAGACATAAAGTTAATATTTGCCTGAATAAGGACAGAAACTGCTTTGTTGAAACAAAAATTTGGGTTAGGTTCCTGTTTGGGAAAAATAAGAACCAAACTAACTGAGATGTTCTACAATAAATTAACATAATTAGTTATTGTTTCTAAAAGTAATATTGTTGCAATCAATAAATTAACAATATGCCTGATGTCTCAAATAAAAAAATGTTGATGTAAATGACATTTATTTTATTTATTTGTTATTAAAGATAGAATAAACCCTAAATTAGAATTGTCTGAATATTATGCGATGTGTCAGGCTTCACATGGTTAAAAAAGAGGAATACAATAATATATTGTGTATACTGGAAGAAAGACAAAAATGTGAAGACTGCAAAATATAAATAATAAAAAACTTAATTCACCAGAAAGTAAACTCACAATTGTGACTAGCTTTATGGACAACCTGCATCCATCCAACACATTGTTGTAATGTCATCACTTCAAAATATATAAAATAAGTCGATGCCGAGTTAACGTAGCCAGATTGGCGTCTCACGGTAGCGGGAAAAAAGGTGGTTTTCATATCGCTAGCCAGAGTACTTACAAGTCTCCTCTGTTGCATTCTGGGTAAAGTGGGAGGATCAAGTCTGTTGAATGAGATAAATTACTATAGCTGTGACTAAATTTGAATTTGAGTATTTGCTATAACTTCCCAGTTATTAAATAATATCTTCTATGGATTGTTTGGTGATTTACTATATTATTAAAGGATATCTGTGTAGATTGTTTGATGATATTCTGTATTATTAAAGAATGTCTTTGGATTGGGATATTCAAGAGGAAGGACACTCTTGTGTGAGGTGTGATTGTGTATGCCAAAACACACAGATGGGTGTCTCTTAGGAAGTTCACACTGGCTCAGCCCGGCATTGGGGCCAATGTTTTTTCCTAAAAAC
>JAYMGU010000606.1:0-12163 GCA_036178185.1 Liparis tanakae | reverse complement strand
CGAGATCGGGCGTCACCAGACTGGTGTGGCAGTGAGGCAATATTTGCTGCCACGCTTTGCTTTTTTAAATCTATCAATATGTTTTTTTTTCATAATACATTAATATTGAAAGTATCCTTTTTTTTCTTTCAAATGATAAAAGTGCAACGTCGACCGCGCTTTTGGAGGAATAAGTTAAGAGCTTACAGCACCTGGTATTCCCAGGCGGTCTCCCATCCAAGTACTAACCAGGTCTGACTGCTTAGCTTCCCGAGATCTGACGAGATCGGGCGCCACCAGACTGGTGTGGTGAGGCAATATTTGCTGCCACGCTTTGCTTTTTTTTAAATCTATCAATATGTTTTTTTTTTTCATAACATTAATATTGAAAGTATCTCGTTTTTTTTTTTCTCAAATGATAAAAGTGCAACGTCGACCGCGTTTGAGGAATAAGTTAAAGAGCTTACAGCACCTGGTATTCCCAGGCGGTCTCCCATCCAAGTACTAACCAGGCCCGACTCTGCTTAGCTTCCGAGATCTGACGAGATTGCGCGCCACCAGACTGGTCTGGCCGTAGGCAATATTTGATGCCACGCTTTGCTTTTTTAAATCTATCAATATGTTTTTTTTCAAAATACATTAATATTGAAAGTATCTCGTTTTTTTTCTTTTCAAATGATAAAAGTGCAACGCCGACTGCTTTTGGAGGAATAAGTTAAAGAGCTTACAGCACCTGGTATTCCCAGGCGGTCTCCCATCCAAGTACTAACCAGGCCCGACTCTGCTTAGCTTCCGAGATCTGACGAGATCGGGCGTCACCAGACTGGTGTGGCCGTAGGCAATATTTGCTGCCACGCTTTGCTTTTTTTAAATCTATCAATATGTTTTTTTTCCAAAATACATTAATATTGAAAGTATCTTGTTTTTTTTTCTTTCTCAAATGATAAAAGTGCAACGTCGACTGCGTTTTTGAGGAATAAGTTAAAGAGCTTACAGCACCTGGTATTCCCAGGCGGTCTCCCATCCAAGTACTAACCAGGCCCGACTCTGCTTAGCTTCCGAGATCTGACGAGATCAGGCGTCACCAGACTGGTGTGGCCAGAGGCAATATTTGCTGCCACGCTTTGCTTTTTTAAATCTATCAATATGTTTTTTTGTCATTTCATAATACATTAATATTGAAAGTATCTCGTTTTTTTTTTCTCAAATGATAAAAGTGCAACGCCGACCGCGCTTTTGGAGGAATAAGTTAAAGAGCTTACAGCACCTGGTATTCCCAGGCGTCTCCCATCCAAGTACTAACCAGGCCCGACTCTGCTTAGCTTCCGAGATCTGACGAGAACGGGCGACACCAGACTGGTATGGCCATAGGCAATATTTGCTGCCACGCTTTGCTTTTTTAAATCTATCAATATGTTTTTTTGTCATTTCATAATACATTAATATTGAAAGTATCTCGTTTTTTTTTTTTCAAATGATAAAAGTGCAACGTCGACCGCGCTTTTGGAGGAATAAGTTAAAGAGCTTACAGCACCTGGTATTCCCAGGCGTCTCCCATCCAAGTACTAACCAGGCCCGACTCTGCTTAGCTTCCGAGATCTGACGAGATCGGGCGCCAGCAGACTGGTGTGGCCGTAGGCAATATTTGCTGGCACGCTTTGCTTTTTTAAATCTATCAATATGTTTTTTTGTCATTTCATAATACATTAATATTGAAAGTATCTCGTTTTTTTTTTTTTTCTCAAATGATAAAAGTGCAACGTCGACTGCGTTTTTGAGGAATAAGTTAAAGAGCTTACAGCACCTGGTATTCCCAGGCGGTCTCCCATCCAAGTACTAACCAGGCCCGACTCTGCTTAGCTTCCGAGATCTGACGAGATTGCGCGTCACCAGACTGTTGTGGCCGTAGGCAATATTTGATGCCACGCTTTGCTTTTTTAAATCTATCAATATGTTTTTTTTTCAAAATACATTAATATTGAAAGTATCTCGTTTTTTTTTCTTTCTCAAATGCTAAAAGTGCAACGTCGACTGCGTTTTTGAGGAATAAGTTAATGAGCTTACAGCACCTGGTATTCCCAGGCGGTCTCCCATCCAGGTACTAACCAGGCCCGACACTGCTTAGCTTCCGAGATCTGACGAGATCGGGCGTCACCAGACTGGTGTGGCCGTAGGCAATATTTGCTGCCACGCTTTTTTTTAAATCTATCAATATGTTTTTTTTTTCATAACATTAATTTGAAAGTATCTCGTTTTTTTTTTTTCTCAAATGATAAAAGTGCAACGTCGACTGCGCTTTTGGAGGAATAAGTTAAAGAGCTTACAGCACCTGGTATTCCCAGGCGGTCTCCCATCCAAGTACTAACCAGGCCCGACTGCTTAGCTTCCGAGATCTGACGAGATCGGGCGCACCAGACTGGTGTGGCCAGAGGCAATATTTGCTGCCACTTTTGCTTTTTTAAATCTATCAATATGTTTTTTTGTCATTTCATAATACATTAATATTGAAAGTATCTTGTTTTTTTTCTTTCTCAAATGATAAAAGTGCAACGCCGATCATGCTTTTGAGGAATAAGTTAAAGAGCTTACAGCACCTGGTATTCCCAGGCGGTCTCCTATCCAAGTACTAACCAGGCCCGACTCTGCTTAGCTTCCGAGATCTGACGAGATCGGCGCACCAGACTGGTGTGGCCGTAGGCAATATTTGCTGCCACGCTTTGCTTTTTTTAAATCTATCAATATGTTTTTTTGTCATTTCATAATACATTAATATTGAAAGTATCTCGTTTTTTTTTCTTTCTCAAATGATAAAAGTGCAACGCCGACTGCGTTTTTGAGGAATAAGTTAAAGAGCTTACAGCACCTGGTATTCCCAGGCGGTCTCCCATCCAAGTACTAACCAGGCCCGACTCTGCTTAGCTTCCGAGATCTGACGAGATCGGGCGTCACCAGACTGGTGTGGCGTAGGCAATTTTTGCCACGCTTTTGCTTTTTTAAATCTATCAATATGTTTTTTTTTTTCATAACATTAATTTTGAAAGTATCTCGTTTTTTTTTTCCTTTCCAAATGATAAAAGTGCAACGCCGACTGCGTTTTTGAGGAATAAGTTAAAGAGCTTACAGCACCTGGTATTCCCAGGCGGTCTCCCATCCAAGTACTAACCAGGCCCAAATCTGCTTAGCTTCCGAGATCTGACGAGATCGGCCACCAGACTGGTGTGGCGAGGCAATATTTCCTGCCACGCTTTTGCTTTTTTAAATCTATCAATATGTTTTTTTTGTCATTCATGATACATTTATGTTGAAAGTATCTTGTTTTTTTTTTCTTTCAAATGATAAAAGTGCAACGCCGATCATGCTTTTGGAGGAATAAGTTAAAGAGCTTACAGCACCTGGTATTCCCAGGCGGTCTCCCATCCAAGTACTAACCAGGCCCGACTCTGCTTAGCTTCCGAGATCTGACGAGATGGGGCGCCACCAGACTGGTGTGCCGGAAGGCAATATTTGCTGCCACGCTTTGCTTTTGTAAATCTAGCAATATGTTTTTATTTCATAATACATTAATATTGAAAGTATCTCGTTTTTTTTTTCTCAAATGATAAAAGTGCAACGCCGACTGCTTTTGAGGAATAAGTTAAAGAGCTTACAGCACCTGGTATTCCCAGGCGGTCTCCCATCCAAGTACTAACCAGGCCCGACTCTGCTTAGCTTCCGAGATCTGACGAGATCGGGCCGCACCAGACTGGTGGGCCCGTAGGCAATATTTGCTGCCACGCTTTGCTTTTTTAAATCTATCAATATGTTTTTTTTTCATAATACATTAATATTGAAAGTATCTTGTTTTTTTTTCTCAAATGATAAAAGTGCAACGACGACTGCGTTTTTGAGGAATAAGTTAAAGAGCTTACAGCACCTGGTATTCCCAGGCGTCTCCCATCCAAGTACTAACCAGGCCCGACTCTGCTTAGCTTCCGAGATCTGACGAGATTGCGCCACCAGACTGGTGTGTGGAGGCAATATTTGCTGCCACGCTTTGCTTTTTTAAATCTATCAATATGTTTTTTTTGTCATTTCATAATACATTAATATTGAAAGTATCTTTTTTTTTTTTCTTTCTCAAATGATAAAAGTGCAACGTCGACTGCGTTTTTGAGGAATAAGTTAAAGAGCTTACAGCACCTGGTATTCCCAGGCGGTCTCCCATCCAAGTACTAACCAGGCCCGACTCTGCTTAGCTTCCCGAGATCTGACGAGATCGGCCACCAGACTGGTGGGCAGAGGCAATATTTGCCACGCTTTGCTTTTTTAAATCTATCAATATGTTTTTTTTTTCATAATACATTAATATTGAAAGTATCTCGTTTTTTTTTTTTTTCTCAAATGATAAAAGTGCAACGCCGACTGCGTTTTGAGGAATAAGTTAAAGAGCTTACAGCACCTGGTATTCCCAGGCGGTCTCCCATCCAAGTACTAACCAGGCCCGACTCTGCTTAGCTTCCGAGATCTGACGAGATCGGCCACCAGACTGGTGTGGCCGAGGGCAATATTTGCTGCCACGCTTTGCTTTTTTAAATCTATCAATATGTTTTTTTGTCATTTCATATACATTAATATTGAAAGTAACTCTTTGTTTTTTGTCAAATGATAAAAGTGCAACGTCGACTGCGTTTTGGAGGAATAAGTTAAAGAGCTTACAGCACCTGGTATTCCCAGGCGGTCTCCCATCCAAGTACTAACCAGGCCCGACTCTGCTTAGCTTCCGAGATCTGACGAGATCGGGCGCCACCAGACTGGTGTGGCCGTACGCAATATTTGCTGCCACGCTTTGCTTTTTTAAATCTATCAATATGTTTTTTTTTTCATAACATTAATTTTGAAAGTATCTCGTATTTTTTTCTTTCTCAAATGATAAAAGTGCAACGTCGTCTGCGTTTTTGAGGAATAAGTTAAAGAGCTTACAGCACCTGGTATTCCCAGGCGGTCTCCCATCCAAGTACTAACCAGGCCCGACTCTGCTTAGCTTCCGAGATCTGACGAGATTGGGCGCCACCAGACTGGTGTGGCCGTAGGCAATATTTGCTGCCACGCTTTGCTTTTTTTAAATCTATCAATATGTTTTTTTTGTCATTTCATAATACATTAATATTGAAAGTATCTTTTTTTTTTTCTCAAATGATAAAAGTGCAACGTCGACTGCGTTTTGGAGGAATAAGTTAAAGAGCTTACAGCACCTGGTATTCCCAGGCGGTCTCCCATCCAAGTACTAACCAGGCCCGACTCTGCTTAGCTTCCGAGATCTGACGAGATCGGGCCACCAGACTGGTGTGGCCAGAGGCAATATTTGCTGCCACGCTTTTGCTTTTTTTAAATCTATCAATATGTTTTTTTGTCATTTCATAATACATTAATATTGAAAGTATCTTGTTTTTCTTTCTCAAATGATAAAAGTGCAACGTCGACTGCTTTTTGAGGAAAAGTTAAAGAGCTTACAGCACCTGGTATTCCCAGGCGGTCTCCCATCCAAGTACTAACCAGGCCCGACTCTGCTTAGCTTCCCGAGATCTGACGAGATCGGGCGCCACCAGACTGGTGTGGCCAGAGGCAATATTTGCTGCCACGCTTTTGCTTTTTTAAATCTATCAATATGTTTTTTTTTTTTCATAATACATTAATATTGAAAGTATCTGTTTTTTTTTCTTTCTCAAATGATAAAAGTGCAACGCCGATCATGCGCTTTTTGAGGAATAAGTTAAAGAGCTTACAGCACCTGGTATTCCCAGGCGGTCTCCCATCCAAGTACTAACCAGGCCCGACTCTGCTTAGCTTCCGAGATCTGACGAGATCGGGCGCCACCAGACTGGTGTGGCCGTAGGCAATATTTGCTGCCACTTTTGCTTTTTTTAAATCTATCAATATGTTTTTTTTTTTTCATAACATTAATATTGAAAGTATCTTGCTTTTTTTTCTTTCTCAAATGATAAAAGTGCAACGTCCGACTGCGTTTTGGAGGAATAAGTTAAAGAGCTTACAGCACCTGGTATTCCCAGGCGGTCTCCCATCCAAGTACTAACCAGGCCCGACTCTGCTTAGCTTCCGAGATCTGACGAGATCGGGCGCCACCAGACTGGTGGCCGTAGGCAATATTTGCTGCCACGCTTTGCTTTTTTAAATCTATCAATATGTTTTTTTTGTCATTTCATACACATTAATATTGAAAGTATCTCGTTTTTTTTTTCTTTCAAATGATAAAAGTGCAACGCCGATCATGCTTTTGGAGGAATAAGTTAAAGAGCTTACAGCACCTGGTATTCCCAGGCGGTCTCCCATCCAAGTACTAACCAGGCCCGACTGCTTAGCTTCCGAGATCTGACGAGATCGGGCGCCACCAGACTGGTGTGGCCGAGGCAATATTTGCTGCCACGCTTTGCTTTTTTAAATCTATCAATATGTTTTTTTGTCATTTCATGATACATTAATATTGAAAGTATGTCTTTTTTTTTCTTTTTCTCAAATGATAAAAGTGCAACGTCGGCTGCGGTTCGGCGGAATAAGTTAAAGAGCTTACAGCACCTGGTATTCCCAGGCGGTCTCCCATCCAAGTACTAACCAGGCCCGACTCTGCTTAGCTTCCGAGATCTGACGAGATCGGGCCACCAGACTGGTGGCAGAGGCAATATTTGCTGCCACGCTTTGCTTTTTTAAATCTATCAATATGTTTTTTTTGTCATTTCATAATACATTAATATTGAAAGTATCTTGTTTTTTTTCTTTCAAATGATAAAAGTGCAACGTCGATCATGCGTTTGGAGGAAAGTTAATGAGCTTACAGCACCTGGTATTCCCAGGCGGTCTCCCATCCAAGTACTAACCAGGCCCGACTCTGCTTAGCTTCCGAGATCTGACGAGATCGGGCGCCACCAGACTGGTGTGGCCGTAGGCAATATTTGCTGCCACGCTTTGCTTTTTTAAATCTATCAATATGTTTTTTTTTTTCATAATACATTAATATTGAAAGTATCTGCTTTTTTTTTTTTTCAAATGATAAAAGTGCAACGCCGACTGCGTTTTTGAGGAATAAGCAAAGAGCTTACAGCACCTGGTATTCCCAGGCGGTCTCCCATCCAAGTACTAACCAGGCCCGACTCTGCTTAGCTTCCGAGATCTGACGAGATCGGCCGTCACCAGACTGGTGTGGCCGTAGGCAATATTTGCTGCCACGCTTTGCTTTTTTAAATCTATCAATATGTTTTTTTGTCATTTCATAATACATTAATATTGAAAGTATCTCGTTTTTTATTTTTTCTCAAATGATAAAGGTGCAACGTCGACTGCTTTTGAGGAATAAGTTAAAGAGCTTACAGCACCTGGTATTCCCAGGCGGTCTCCCATCCAAGTACTAACCAGGCCCGACTCTGCTTAGCTTCCGAGATCTGACGAGATCGGGCGCCACCAGACTGGTGTGGTCAGAGCAATATTTGCTGCCACGCTTTGCTTTTTTAAATCTATCAATATGTTTTTTTGTCATTTCATAATACATTGTTGAAAGTATCTCGTTTTTTTTTTCTTCTGAAATGATAAAAGTGCAACGTCGACCGCGCTGCGTTTTGAGGAATAAGTTAAAGAGCTTACAGCACCTGGTATTCCCAGGCGGTCTCCCATCCAAGTACTAACCAGGCCCGACTCTGCTTAGCTTCCGAGATCTGACGAGATCGGCGCCACCAGACTGGTGTGGTCAGAGGCAATATTTGCTGCCACGCTTTTGCTTTTTTAAATCTATCAATATGTTTTTTTTTTTTCATAATACATTAATATTGAAAGTATCTCGTTTTTTTTTTTCTCAAATGATAAAAGTGCAACGTCGATCATGCTTTGAGGAATAAGTTAAAGAGCTTACAGCACCTGGTATTCCCAGGCGGTCTCCCATCCAAGTACTAACCAGGCCCGACTCTGCTTAGCTTCCGATATCTGACGAGATCGGGCGTCACCAGACTGGTGTGGCTGTAGGCAATATTTGCTGCCACGCTTTGCTTTTTTAAATCTATCAATATGTTTTTTTGTCATTTCATAATACATTAATATTGTAAGTATCCCGTTTTTTTTTCTTTCTCAAATGATAAAAGTGCAACGCCGACTGCGCTTTTGAGGAATAAGTTAAAGAGCTTACAGCACCTGGTATTCCCAGGCGTCTCCCATCCAAGTACTAACCAGGCCCGACTCTGCTTAGCTTCCGAGATCTGACGAGATCGGCCACCAGACTGGTGTGGTCAGAGGGCAATATTTGCTGCCACGCTTTGCTTTTTTAAATCTATCAATATGTTTTTTTTTTTCATAATACATTAATATTGAAAGTATCTCGTTTTTTTTTTCTTTCTCAAATGATAAAAGTGCAACGTCGATCATGCTTTTTGAGGAATAAGTTAATGAGCTTACAGCACCTGGTATTCCCAGGCGGTCTCCCATCCAGGTACTAACCAGGCCCGACACTGCTTAGCTTCCGAGATCTGACGAGATCGGGCGCCACCAGACTGGTGTGCCAGAGGCAATAATTGCTGCCACGCTTTTCTTTTTTAAATCTATCAATATGTTTTTTTTTCATAACATTAATTTTGAAAGTATCTCGTTTTTTTTTCTTTCTCAAACGATAAAAGTGCAACGCCGACTGCGTTTTTGAGGAATAAGTTAAAGAGCTTACAGCACCTGGTATTCCCAGGCGGTCTCCCATCCAAGTACTAACCAGGCCCGACTCTGCTTAGCTTCCGAGATCTGACGAGATTCACCAGACTGGTGTGGCCGTAGGCAATATTTGCTGCCACGCTTTGCTTTTTTAAATCTATCAATATGTTTTTTTGTCATTTCATAATACATTAATATTGAAAGTATCTCGTTTTTTTTTTCTTTTCAAATGATAAAAGTGCAACGTCGACTGCGCTTTTGGAGGAATAAGTTAAAGAGCTTACAGCAACCGGTATTCCCAGGCGGTCCCCTATCCAAGTACTAACCAGGCCCAAATCTGCTTAGCTTCCGAGATCTGACGAGATCGGGCGTCACCAGACTGGTGTGGCCGTAGGCAATATTTGCTGCCACGCTTTGCTTTTTTAAATCTATCAATATGTTTTTTTTGTCATTTCATAATACATTAATATTGAAAGTATCTCGTTTTTTTTTCTTTCTCAAATGCTAAAAGTGCAACGTCGACTGCGTTTTTGAGGAATAAGTTAAAGAGCTTACAGCACCTGGTATTCCCAGGCGGTCTCACATCCAAGTACTAACCAGGCTCGACTCTGCTTAGCTTCCGAGATCTGACGAGATCGGGCGTCACCAGACTGGTGTGGCCATAGGCAATATTTGCTGCCACGCTTTGCTTTTTTAAATCTATCAATATGTTTTTTTTGTCATTTCATAATACATTAATATTGAAAGTATCTCGTTTTTTTTTTTTCTCAAATGATAAAAGTGCAACGTCGACTGCGTTTTGGAGGAATAAGTTAATGAGCTTACAGCACCTGGTATTCCCAGGCGGTCTCCCATCCAAGTACTCAACCAGGCCCGACTCTGCTTAGCTTCCGAGATCTGACGAGATCGGGCGCCACCAGACTGGTGGCCGAGGCAATATTTGCTGCCACGCTTTGCTTTTTTAAATCTATCAATATGTTTTTTTTGTCATTTCATAATACATTAATATTGAAAGTATCTCGTTTTTTTTTTTTCTCAAATGATAAAAGTGCAACGTCGACATGCTTTTGAGGAATAAGTTAAAGAGCTTACAGCACCTGGTATTCCCAGGCGGTCTCCCATCCAAGTACTAACCAGGCCCGACTCTGCTTAGCTTCCGAGATCTGACGAGATCGGCGTCACCAGACTGGTGTGTCCGTAGGCAATATTTGCTGCCACGCTTTGCTTTTTTAAATCTATCAATATGTTTTTTTTTCATATAACATTAATATTGAAAGTATCTCGTTTTTTTTCTTTCAAATGATAAAAGTGCAACGTCGATCATGCTTTTTGAGGAATAAGTTAAAGAGCTTACAGCACCTGGTATTCCCAGGCGGTCTCCCATCCAAGTACTAACCAGGCCCGACTCTGCTTAGCTTCCGAGATCTGACGAGATCGGGCGCACCAGACTGGTGTGGTCAGGCAATATTTGCTGCCACGCTTTGCTTTTTTAAATCTATCAATATGTTTTTTTTTTTCATAATACATTAATATTGAAAGTATCTCGTTTTTTTTTTTTCTCAAATGATAAAAGTGCAACGTCGACTGCGTTTTTGAGGAATAAGTTAAAGAGCTTACAGCACCTGGTATTCCCAGGCGGTCTCCCATCCAAGTACTAACCAGGCCCGACTCTGCTTAGCTTCCGAGATCTGACGAGATCAGGCGTCACCAGACTGGTGTGGCCGTAGGCAATATTTGCTCCCACGCTTTGCTTTTTTTAAATCTATCAATATGTTTTTTTTTCATATAACATTAATATTGAAAGTATCTCGTTTTTTTTTCTTTCTCAAATGATAAAAGTGCAACGTCGACTGCGTTTTTGAGGAATAAGTTAAAGAGCTTACAGCACCTGGTATTCCCAGGCGGTCTCCCATCCAAGTACTAACCAGGCCCGACTCTGCTTAGCTTCCGAGATCTGACGAGATCGGGCGTCACCAGACTGGTGTGGCCGTAGGCAATATTTGCTGCCACGCTTTGCTTTTTTTAAATCTATCAATATGTTTTTTGTCATTTCATGATAAATTAATATTGAAAGTATCTCTTTTTTTTTTTTCTCAAATGATAAAAGTGCAACGTCGATCATGCGTTTTTGAGGAATAAGTTAAAGAGCTTACAGCACCTGGTATTCCCAGGCGGTCTCCCATCCAAGTACTAACCAGGCCCGACTCTGCTTAGCTTCGAGATCTGACGAGATCGGGCCACCAGACTGGTGGCCGTAGGCAATATTTGCTGCCACGCTTTGCTTTTTAAATCTATCAATATGTTTTTTTTCATAATACATTAATATTGAAAGTATCTGTTTTTTTCTCAAATGATAAAAGTGCAACGTCGACTGCGTTTGGAGGAATAAGTTAATGAGCTTACAGGTTGTTAACCTGGTATTCCCAGGCGATCTCCCATCCAAGTACTAACCAGGCCCACTCTGCTTAGCTTCCGCAGATCTGACGAGATCTGGCGCCACCAGACTGGTGTGGCCGTAGGCAATATTTCTGCCACGCTTTGCTTTTTAAATCTATCAATATGTTTTTTGTCATTTCATAATACATTAATATTGAAAGTATCTCGTTTTTTTTTTCTTCAAATGATAAAAGTGCAACGCCGACCGCGCTTTGGAGGAATAAGTTAATGAGCTTACAGCACCTGGTATTCCCCAGGCGGTCTCCCATCCAAGTACTAACCAGGCCCGACTTGCTTAGCTTCCGAGATCTGACGAGATTGGCGCCACCAGACTGGTGTGGTCAGAGGCAATATTTGCTGCCACGCTTTGCTTTTTTTAAATCTATCAATATGTTTTTTTTGTCATTTCATGATACATTAATATTGAAAAGTATCTCGCTTTTTTTTTTCTCAAATGATAAAAGTGCAACGTCGACTGCTTTGAGGAATAAGTTAAAGAGCTTACAGCACCTGGTATTCCCAGGCGGTCTCCCATCCAAGTACTAACCAGGCTGACTCTGCTTAGCCCGAGATCTGACGAGATCGGGCGCCACCAGACTGGTGTGGTCAGGCAATATTTGCTGCCACGCTTTGCTTTTTAAATCTATCAATATGTTTTTTTTTTCATAATACATTAATATTGAAAGTATCTCGTTTTTTTTTTCTCAAATGATAAAAGTGCAATCGTCAGACCATGGCGATTTGGAGGAATACAGTTAAGAGCTTACAGCACCTGGTATTCCCAGGCGGTCTCCCATCCAAGTACTAACCAGGCCCGACCTGCTTAGCTCTCGAGATCTGACTAGATCCCGCGTCACCAGACTGGTGTGGGCCAGAGGCAATATTTGCTGCCACGCCACTTTTGCTTGTTTTTTAAATCTATCAATATAAGCTTTTTTTGTCATTTCATAATACATTAATATTGAAAGTATCTCTTTTTTTTTTTTCTCAAATGATAAAAGTGCAACGCCGATCATGCTTTTTGAGGAATAAGCAAGAGCTTACAGCACCTGGAATTCCCAGGCGGTCTCCCCAT
>JAYMGU010000605.1:0-12178 GCA_036178185.1 Liparis tanakae | reverse complement strand
ACATATGTAAAGCTGATTTGAGATATTAATATAAGATAACATGGTGTTTACTAAGGAAACCTCAAAAGCAATAAAGGCTATTTTTTTGACATTGCAGATATACTGATGTGTGTTAACAACATAACTGTTACAGGTTGGGATGGGGACCTGTCTTCGCTTTTGCTGTTGCTGCACCTGATTCCACCTTCTGGAAGAAACCAGGAAAGGTGTCTGCATCCCAAGCAGAGAAGCATCTTGTGGTACTCAAGAAGGTTATTCATTTTTTCAAATGCAGTACGGCATCGTCCCTTATTGCCATTTCATGCAGATCCACGGTCAATGTTTTGTATTGTTGCCCTGCACAATAAAGAAATGTGAAATTCATTATGTTGTGGTAACTATTTTTCTATTGTTAATTTGGTAGGTTTAAAAATAAAACTTGAAAACAAATTTGATGTAATTTTACTCCAAAGTAATTCATTTAAGTAATTCAAGTAATTTAAGTAATTCATTAAAAGAAATGCCAGTGTAAATGGATGTTAGAATTGTACACAGTCAGTGTTGTGTTTTCACTGTAATAGAGTAAATGATCAACACAGTAGTGTATAAAATCAACACCAGAGTTATTTGACCTTCTAGTGTTAACTTTTTACAACTCAATACAGTGTTAATGAAGATCGGAATTTAACTATTGGAGTTGATTTGTTATCACAGAAGAGTTAAATTATCAACACTAATGAGAATTATATTAACACTCACCAGAGTTATTTACCTGTAGTGTTAAATTTGATTAACACTGTACAGTGTTGGGAAGTGTTCAATTTATACTCTATTTAGAGTCAATTTAACTCTAAAATTTCAACACTTGGGCAAGAGTCAATTTAACTCTAATTCTGATTGGGACCATATACACTCAGGAATAGTGTTAAATGTAACTCTTTAAGTGTTATACACTGCAAAATTTACTGTGTAGCAACGCTGGACTGCAAGACTTCACCAATCAGAATAGAGCACTCGACACAAAGCTCGGGATGTAACTTAGCTTTAATAGCAGCTCTGAAGATGTCTGTCCTGGGTAATTTATAATGTATGTTTAAGTGAAAATAGTCTTGAGTCTTGTTGATGAAAGTGCTTCAAGTTTTCAAAATGGTATCCTTTGTTCCATGTTTTTGTGTCAACAATGGAGAGAAAAACTGTCTAGCATCGTGTTACTTTCTTTTCCCATTCCTTTTCTCACGCATTTCATTTCTGCGCGCGGTCTTCTTCTTTGTCTTCACATCTTTCATCGCTATGCTGATAGGTAAGAGAAATGTTACTCTATTACGGTTTTGATTCTACTTTTTGTTTTTTTTGTGCACATTTCTGCCTACAATCACACAGCTAATGAACTCATGTAACATGAAGCAACTTTGTATTGCTTGAAGACCCATTCCTGTTTTATTTAAGATTTTATATGTCATCAACCTTCGCAGTAATTTTCACATTTTGTGTTTTTTTATGTTGTATGTTTATGAATTAGCCTTAAAGAGCAACATTTAAATTTTGGTTACAAACAGCCATGGCCCAGGTCTAAAACCTAAAAAGAAAGAACTTGTTCACTACGGTGGTTGTGTGTTTAGAAATCCCTTCAAATCCAGACCTCTTTAGACTAATGAAGTCGTGACCTAATTTTTTTTATGACTATTTAAACTATCGTTTCATGAAGTCACGAACCATGTCGACCAGAGGCAGCACGCGTGCCGCCTCTGACGCTCACCTCTAACACGTGCTTGCAGGATTGATCCTGGTGCTGCGGGTCAAGCCTGGGGCGGCTTACAGTGTTGACGAAGACGATCAGCAGGCGGAGGTACACGTCGCCCTCATAGATACCGTGATGGATTTCGTGAGGTGAGAAGGAAGTGCCGTGACATCGGAGTTTAAGCTGCATTCAGTGTGTGATTTGTCAACATTTGTAAGCTGCCTAATCTGTTTCACTCTTCTTTATTCTTAAAAGGAACTTGACACCAAATAATATGATCCGGGCTTCCTTCCAAACGGTATCTTTTTTATTTTCTATGACCATGTCGTGTCTTTCTATATGAGGGAGACGATGCCATATTTACGTGAACACACTCTTCTTTCTTTTCTTAGTTCAAGACTGCGAGGCTGCATTTTAGAAGCTACTCGCTAAAGTCAAACTCTACCCTGAAAACGGTACATCTTTTTTTCCTCACTATCAAGATTCTGTTTTGGATGTGCAGTGGTAGTTGCCCTCAGACCCCTCTGAATGTTGACCCCCCCCCCTCTCTCTTGTTTCAGAATGACACTGTTGTGGAAGTGGAGGGTCACTATGTGGAGGGCACCAACACGTTGGGCCTGATCGTGTCCTCCTTTGTCATTGGACTGATCCTGAACAGCATTGGGGATGATGGCCAGATCATCAAGTGCCACATTTTGACCATCAACGAGCTCAGCAAAGCCGCCGCCAGCTCGATAAACCGGTGAAGTGAAACGGCTTATTCCGTACCACGTTGCAATATTCCACCTATTTACAGAACTTGAGTAAAGATCCCGCTGCGTAGTGTTTATGTTCCTCTTTGACTTCTAAAAACAGGATCTTTTCTTCTGGCAGGGTTTTCTATTAGAACAAAAAGTATATTTCCCCCTGCTAATATCTATTCCCAATCATATTTGTTTTTCCCCCTTTTCTTTTTCTTTTGGAGTAATATTATATTAGTAATCAGACTACTGTCCCAAGTTATTGAGGTTCCCTCTGCTTTTCTTTTTGTGTCTTTTCTCCAGCTACTTGCCAATTGGATTGCTGTTCATAGTTGCCAGCAATATCTTTCAGGTTTACGACTGGGAAACTATCCATAAACTGAGAGAGTTTGTGTTTGTGGTCGTTATCGGGTACGCTCTCCTTTCCTCACGTGCACCAAAATACGAACAACGTGCTTGTTCTTTTGGTTTGTCAAACACACGCACGCCATTTTTTTCATCAACAGACTAAAACACACCAAATGGGCCTGAAGCCTTCTGCTAATTTCCTGTCATTGTGTCTTGAACTGTGTGTTTCAGACTCCTCATCCACGGGTGCGTCGCTCTCCCGGTGTTGTAATGTCTGATACTGAGACGTAACCCGTGGCATTGCATTCATGGCGCTCTCCCTGCCTTAACCACTGCTCTGATGATCTCCTCCAGGTACGAGGATATTTGAGGCTGTGCTTCTAGTCTGTGTCTGTATGTTCATCCGCCAGATATTCTTTTTTTTACAGATTTATTTTTATATTTATTTTTACCGGATATTTGGAGTGAAATAGCCAGCATTTACACTTTGTTGGACTGAAAGTATTATTTTACAAAATAAAATACACAAATGTATAGCTTTATAGAAACACCACACAAGGATGATGTGTTTTTTTTAACGTCATAAGATGAAAACAAGGATAAAACAAGACAAAACAAAACAAAAATATGACACAAACTTTTCCCCATCCCACCCCCTCCCCTTGTATGGCTCTCAGTTTCCTTTCATTTATACATCTACACAGTCTTTATACAGTTTACATACACCCATCCGTACACATTTATATCTACATAAACCAATACAGTATTCACAACATATACATCATTGCGGACCCCCCAAAACAACGCCGGTCCAGGAAGGCTCACACCACCACGATCAGCCAAGTCCAGAGATGGCAGAATGTCTATCAAGGGGCCCCAGCTTTTTCCAACGGCTGCCTGCTTCCCTCTCCCATTATACAATATATTTTCAGGTGTCCGCCAGATACTTCAAAAAAATATATTGTAAAGCAATTAACACAAAAGGGATTTCACGTGTGTGATTGTTCTCGTATGACTTGTGCGTGACGAGAAAGTGTGCTCTGTGTCTCAAAGCTCGGCCACGGTGCCCGTCACTCTTCGATGCTGTGAGGAGAGAAACGGTGTCGACCGGCGAATCGCCCGCTTCGTGCTGCCCATCGGGACCACCATCAACATGAACGGGTCGATCATTTACGAGGTGGTCGCCGTTATTTTCCTCACCCAGCTCAGCAACCTCGATCTGGCCTGGAGCAAGATCATTGAAATCTGGTGAGTTGCGGTTAAATCTCTCTCCCTCTCTCTTCGGTCCTAGAGTGAAAACGATGTTAAAAAACCATCCGTAGTTGCATTGGTCAGGAAGACGTAATACGGCATGTTTAAGACATGACAAGAACCGTTTTGCATGACTGTGTCTTCATAAACCAACTCTAGTCGCTCAGTGAGCAGCCGGTGTGTTTAATCTGCAGCGTGTTCGCGGGGATATCCACCTTCACCGCAGCAGGGGTCCCGGCGACGGGAGCCGTGACCACCATCTTTGTTTTGACGGCGGTCGGCTTACCCACGATGTGTTAATGTGTTGTCAGACTGCATCTGCGTAAACATAATCTACGGCCTGTCCCAAAAGGATCTGGAGGACATCGAGTGAGGTGAGCATGTGGCTAGAGCAGGTGACCTTCTCATCCAACCCTGTATCACAAAAATTACGTTCCCCCGGACCTAAAATGCAATTTGCATTTACGTTTGTTTGAAATGTATTTCTCTCCAAATTACGTTTGACTGAAACGTAATTCTCTCCAGATTACGTTTGTATTTGACGTATTATAATTACAAATACGTCTCTAGTCAACGTATCTTTGGCGTTTGTTGTCTCTCTTTTCTACAATGGTGTTGTGAATCCTTTAGTCTTATTTATTATTATGTTATATGTTGTTTCGCCTGCGTATTATGACAGGAATAGGCGTTGTAACGGATCATATGAATTGTCATGAAGACTTACTGCTGGTCACTTTCCTTTATTTTCTTTCTTTAGGTGACAAGACACTAATTAAAACTCGTAAACCATCCCCATACTAAAAAACTAAATACTAATACTAAATAGAATAATAAGTTTAGACACAAAATAAATGATCTTATTATAAAGTCCTAGTGTTTTTTTTCTTTCCAACACTGATCCTATAGTTCTGGAAACAAAAGGTATTGCTAAAGAAAAAGCTGAAAATACTTATAAATTGATTAGTTGTATTCTTTAGTGGCATGTGTTTATACAGGTTTTTAGTTGATGGGGGGAAAAAGGCTTTAAAAATGTATATTAATAAAACCTTGTTATTTGTATCACAGGCTGATCATTCAATATACCACAGATCTTTTAAATATTATCCACTGTGACAGTTGAGATTAGTTGATGGGGAAAAAAAGGTTTTAAACTATATACCATTTTAAAAAAATTTAAATGTCATTATCATATAAATATTACTTGGTTCATTGCAATAGATATTGATCATATGTTGTGTTTGTTATATTCCTGTTATGTGTTGTTTCCTCTCCTAGCACTGAATGTCACTTACAAGCATTTATACTTCTACAGTACATGAAATCTGCTTTGCTGTATGTATAATATTGTAGTATAATTAGTCAATTTGATGCACGCTGTAAACTGAATATTAGAGCCAGATGAGTGTATGGATTACAAGTACGTCAAGCTGTGTCTCAGTTGTACACTAAGACTTCTTCAAGTCGTGTACTATACAAGAAAGTCATGTATTCTACACAATCTTGCAGTACAGGGTGCAAATGGATTTAATTAGACTACAGCTCTTGAAAGCTACTGCCAAAGATCATGTTTGGTTTAATTAAACAGAACCCCGTCAGTGTGAGGTGGAAACCAAACAGTACCGGGAAGTGGCCAAAGAGCGGCACAATGCATGTGTCCAGGTAAGTTCATATCAACACTGTGTTCACAACTTAATAAGTGTCTTTAAAATGAAGCACGCAAAGTTAATATTTGAGTCAGTGACAACAAAGGCTTCTAAAAAGGGAATTAAAACAAATTTACAAAATTTGATGTAATGCACATTTATTTGTGTAGAACAAGTCTCATTTGTTAAATAACTCATGTAAAGTGGTTAAATCTATTTTTAACGTATCTTTTTACTTCACATGCTAAAAAAATAGCAGGTGGTGCAACCACATATTTGTAAATGTATATATATTCCTACTATTTATTATAAATGAAATCTTTGGCAAGTATCTCTTGGAGTGTCTACAGTGACTAAAACATTTGTATTTTATTGATCTGTTTTGTATTTATAATAAATTATATATTTATATATATATATATATTTCACTCTTTGCTTCATTGCAGCCATTTGCTGAAATAAAAAAAGTTCCTTTTATTTCTTATTAATGTAAACTCAGCACCCCATCTTGACAGAAAAAAACTGAAATGTTGACATTTTTCCTTCAGCCATCTTTTGTTTATTTCTTCTGAACCCCTCCATTTTCTTTCTCCACTCCTGCCTCACCAGCAGCATCCTACCTTTCTTTACTAATGTATTTACTAATGTATTTACTAATGTATTTACTAATGTATTTAGTCATCACTTTGTTTATCTTTGTGTTTTCTTTCAGTCTTTGTTTTTTCTCCTTTTTCTTTCCCACCGTGTTATTCTTCTCATATTTCTTTCCTTATCCATTCCTTCTTTTGTTACTCCTTACTTATTTCTGTCCATAAACTGTGCCCTCCTACATTTCTAACCCCCACCCCCTCCTCCCATCCTTCCTTAATTCCCTTTTTCCTTCCAAACGTTCAGATCCTACACTACACAGGATCTCATAATTACGAGATCCTGATCTCATAATTATGAGATCCTGATCTCGTAATTACGAGATCAGATAAATAAAAACGAAACGTCTGCAAATCCTCTCTCAGTGGCAATGATGGCGCTTCCGTAGATAAGTGCATATTTCTATGAGTATTACAAACTTTATTTACGACGATTATTTACGACTGTGGCTTTATTACGTTTTGCCGTGTGATATCGCTACCGTGGCAACAGAAAAGCTGGCCAGGCATGGCTGACATGCACAATTGAGTTGTTGGTTTTGTTCTCTCGTAATTATGAGATCAGGATCACATAAATACGAGATCTTTTCTCGTAATTACGAGATAAAGGAAACGTCTGCAAATCCTCTCTCTCTCTCTCTCTCTCTCTCTCTCTCTCTCTCTCTCTCTCTCTCTCTCTCTCTCTCTCTCTCTCTCTCTCTCTCTCTCTCTCTCTCTCAAAGATGGCGCTATCGCAGTTACTCTGCTACTATTACCTTCTCGGTTTGAGACACTAGGAAATAATTGTGTTTCTCAAAAATGAGGATGGTATTGAATTGAGTATGTCAACACTGCGCAGGCATCAAGGAGTTAGGATTGTTCAAACGGAAAGCACAATCGGACGTGTTGGATGTCGCGCTGTTTCTGCAGGAGCAGTTGGCCCAACACGGGATGCTTCATGGCTATAAATTCATGCATTTGAAATGCATCCAATCAGCTATTGTCGTGACTCAAACAACTGTGCGGCACCTGTTAAAGATTCTTGATCCTGAAGGAGTACAGCTGAGGCAACGGAACCGTCTAAGAAGACGCCTGTACACAAACCCAGGTCCCAACTTCTTATGGCATATAGATTCGTACGACAAACTGAAACCTTATGGCATATGTATTAACGGTGCCCTTGATGGATTTTCGCGTATGGTCATGTGGCTGCATGCTTACACCACAAACAGCAACCCCAGAGTTATTGCTGGTTACTTCATTAAAGCAGTAGAAGACAGGAGCGGCACTCCCACACGAATCAGGGCAGACCTGGGCACTGAGAACCGCTCAGTGGAGCAGATGCAGATGTTCATAAGAGGTTCCCATTACGACGAGTTCAGTGAGAGATGCTACATTACTTATTCAAGCAATCACAACCAAAGGATTGAACAGTGGTGGGGATTTTTAAGAAAACACCATGCTCAATATTGGAAGAATGTTTTCCAAGATTTAAAGGACCATGACCAATTCTCAGGGGACTTCATTGACAAAAATCTCATACAGTTCACATGCTTGGAAATAATTGAGGTAAGTCCCATTTTAGTTGAATTAAGATAACACTTTAAGTAGTGAATTAGGTCTAATTGTTAACTTCTCTGGAGACTGATTTTTTATTCTGTCAATAGCAAATTATAACAATACTGTCCATATGCCCAGTTGCACTAGTTGTTTACTGCAGCTGTAATAATTTCTCCTTTCCATGCTGTTCATATTCACAATTCCAATGTGAATATGAATCCCAAAGTATTTTCTTCCAGAGCTACAATTTTGTTGCAAAAAGACATTCATAACACATTCACAACAGATTAATTACTTCTCTGTTCAAACCTCATATGAGATTCAGCTGAGATTTAGAATGAATATTACACAAAAAGACTGTATTGTCCCTATTGTCACATTTATTAGAATCCCTTCACGGTCTCTTTGGGGAGGAGAATGACTGCAGTATATTAATATGGGATCATTACAAAAAGATGTGCAAGTTTGAAAAGTTTTTTTTTGCTTTTTGCCTTGTTTGCTTTTCTTCTTTTAGAAAGAGTTGCAGGACGTTGCTCACCTGTGGAATTGCCACAGAATTCGCCCCAGTAGGAATGCAGTTTCCCCGAGTGGACGACCACGAATGATGTACAGCCTTCCCCACCTGTTTGGCACCACAGACTACATCAAGGCAGTATCCCATCAGCAGATACAGGCTTGTAGAGAGGAATGCCTGCCAAGAGGTCCATATCCATGTGATGAGACTGTTTTTGACATTTGTTGCCTTGCAATGTCAGAAAACTCTCTGCACCCACCTACTTCTTCCACGGAGGCAGTTGAACTCTACCTTTTCTTACGGGCCTACATCCACACTCAGCTTTAATAGTAAGTATAATGCTAAAGACCTAGTATACTGGTTTCAAAAGTTTGACCCATAATAAAAAAATACAAAAGCAAGTCTATATATATATATATATATATATATATACACATGTATTTGTATATATATAAGTACATGTATGGATAAAGATAACAATGTGGTGTCCTTTTCTGTGTTTCAGGCTGTTCCCAGACATACAGAGACCTGAACAAATAACCGACTTTCAGATCCGCCCGACTAGAAGACACAGTAGCCAGTGAAATACAACTTTAAAATTGTCTGTCAGTTGTTATTTTTGTCTGTCAATGTATATCTAATTAATGTTTTGTAATCAACATGACAGTGGCAATTGCACATGTACCTGCATTACATCTGTGTACTTTTATTTTGAAGATTATTGAATGTTGTGAGGTAAGTCTAAAGCCTTGAATATTCACATAAAGTAGACTGTATATAAACTCTGGGCTTTGTCAAATAAAATTAATTAATTTTGGCCGTATTATTACTTTGATTCAACCCTTTACCTGTTTTATAAAGGCAGCAACAGTGCCCAAATCTTTTGGATGTGATGTTGAAATTCACACTCTGGAATTCATCTTTATGATTATCGGTCACTTAAAAATGCAGAACAATTACATTAGACAGCAAATGATGAGTGAACGCTAATATCACAAATGTGACATTCTGTTGAATGCAAATAAGTTTCTAAAGAATAACAACTTGTTTGTAGTTTGTGTTGTATTAACTGAATACATATGGACAACTAAAGAAAATTCACACAAGATGAAGTAAAGAACATTTTTTATCAATGGCACTTAAGTCAATCGACATTAAGGAATTATAAAGTCAGGACATTTCAACAACCACTAACAGGGCTTGCCTTGACTTATGTGATGTGAGGAGCCAGCCACCTACCTCTAAAACCATCACTTTGAAAACAAAAAAAATGTACCTCTGGTTGAACTGAACATTAACATATCAATATCTGAGGGGCTGTGGCACATCAAATACCCACTTATAAGAGCACAAGCAGACAGCTATGATTTAACATGGCATAATTGTTCTTTTCTACTGTATAAAACTTTCACACTGAATGATATTATCAAACACATGACCATAACCGACAACTGGCCTCTGGATTTACTGTAACATTACCAGATATAAAATTGACAGCAAACTCAGGAGCCTTTGAGCCACACAGTATGTTTACATTGCTCAGATATGAATTTGCTGATATGTGATAAAACCACAAGTTTGTTTTTAACTTACAGTATTTTTTTTCAGGCACATTACTTACTGCTTGTTTTAACAATTTGAACTGCATGGCAAACTGCACACAAAAAATAGATTATCTTGAGGTTACCTCATGGCTTCTTATCCACAGTTAAATAGCTATGAACTGTACAACTTCTAGAAGAGACTGGTATAAAAAAAGTGCAATTTGACTCAGCATTTTGGGACTTAATTTCTAACACAAAACATTTCTGAAAATCTTCTTCTGCTAGAGGTATACAATATTGAAGAATGCAGTTCGGTTACATTCAGAATATCAATATTTGACCATGCATGGTCATTTCTCACTACACAATATCCATAGTGTAATAGTTACTCATCAGTACATTCTCCATCTCCACGCGCAACTCTGGGTAGAAGTTATATGTACAGGGTAACTCCAATACTGATCCACAGGTGTGTGCAACTGGTCGACGTTGCAGTCCCTCCAAAGCTGTAAACATGACTTCTATGTTTGTGACACAGATGATATCAGAGCCTGTCACAAATCTCAGCAACCTTCTGAGACCTACTTCATCCAGTCCTCGTACGTACTGCTGTAAAAATCCAAGGGCTTGTCTCTCAGCTGAAGTCTCTGGACTTGCTTCAATTAGTTTCAGGACTTTCCTGCAAGTTGTTTTTTGTCCGTATACATGATCTGTATTTCTGCTGGTGTGGTTATGGTGGTCTTCAGGAGTTGTGCTGCAACTGCTGACATTTTTTTTTCAAGAGCATACTTTGGCTGCTGTATTATTTGTTTGTGTGCTACTTGAAGGAGGACTGCCTTTAGGTTGGCTTGTGATGGAACCGATTTTACTCCCAAACGATCCAGCAGATCTAATAACTCATCCTGGCCATCACTATCAAGGTCTCCCTCTAAGGCAGCGGTAATGAGGTCTCTCTCACACTGACTCAGGTACAGCATCACAGATTCAAACAGTGAATCAGTAGACACAGCATGCTCTCCAAATATCAGTGCTGTGGTAAATGCTGGGGCAAGGCGCAACGGAAAGTATCCCTGATCTAAAAATCCCTTGGCCAATATTCTTCCCACAGCTTTCCACTCTTCCTCCTGCCATTTTGATGACAGGGATGGCACCCTCATTTCCGCCCCCTCTGCTGCAGAATCCAAAAATGCAGTCCAAAAAGCAGCGTAGGCATCTCTGGACACACCATCTGCATCTGCACCTCTTTCATTAATAAAAGCAAACTTTAAAGGGTACTTCAAAATGGACTCATCTTTGAACTGACAAATCATTTCCTCTAAGAGATTTACTCTGTGAAGTTTAAGACTCACATATTGTTGGTCAAAGCCTACATCAAAATGTGAGTTGTTGTCAGCATGGTGGTCACCATCATGGTGCCCTGACACAGGGGTGGATGTGGAGGGGGCACCGTCGATGACTTCCTCGACTGCGGTGAAAACTGGGACAGCATCATCCAGCTGAATCTCTGAGGGTGGATCATTATGTTGATTACCACCAGAATGGACAGCAAAGTCAACAGAACCTCCCAAGACCAGAGTGGATGTGGACAGGGCAACACTGAAGACTTCATTTGTTGGTGTGAAGACTGGAACAGTGGCATTCAGTTGGACCTCTGAGAGTTGGTCACAGTGTGCACTTGAATGGACAGCATGGTGAAAATCATCTGCTAAGACAGGAGAGTTTGTAGTAAAAGAAACACTGATAATATCCTCAGTGGAAAAGAAAAATGGAACAGTGTCATCCCATTGGCTTGCAGAGGATACACCTGCAAGGCCACCAACGATCACCTGTGAATTATTAGACTCATAGGTGAGATCAACAACATTTGTCTCTTCAACTGTACCAAATTGGTCTCTTTGTGGCTCATTCAATCTGGCTGTTTTTTCTTGGTTCTTATCACAGTTGGTCTGTCTCTGCTGCTCTACTATAGTGACACCACAGTTGTCCCCTTTCCTGTCGACTTCGGTGTCAGATGAGTCTAGGAAGCATGTTGTGCTTAGGTAGAACTGTAAAATTCCAAATTGTTACACTGTGTACAACTCACCAACTGTACTGCTCTCATCAAGTTGTGATTCCTTAAAGTCATAAATATTGTGTAGGAAGACTTCCCATTTTCCTATTGTCGATTCACCACCTGGAAAAAATAGTTCTTTGGCATGTGACAAAATGTCTGCTTTGGTTGAATTCTTGATACCT
>JAYMGU010000604.1:7500-12184 GCA_036178185.1 Liparis tanakae | reverse complement strand
ATTGAAAGGGGGTGGCCGTAGGCAATATTTCTGCCACCTTTGTTTTTTTTAAATCATCAATATGTTTTTTGTCATTTCATAATACATTAATTTGAAAGTATCTCGTTTTTTTTTTTCTCAAATGAAAAAAGTCCCGCGAGCGTTTTGGAGGAATAAGAAAGATTACAGCACCTGGTATTCCCAGGCAGTCCCCACCCAAGATAACCAGGCCGACTCTGTTATTCCCAGATCTGACGAGATCCGCTCCCAGAGGGTGGCCGAGGCAATTTTCTGCCCCTTTTTTTTTAAATCTATCAATATGTTTTTTTCAAATACATTAATTTAAAAGTATTTTTTTTTTTTTTTCTCAAAGATAAAAGTGCAACGCGATCTTTTTTAAAGGAATAATTTAAAAGACTTACAGCACCGGGTTTTCCCCGGGTCCCCCACCCAATCTAACCAGGCCCACTCTGTTAGCTTCCGAATCTGCGAGATCGGGGGGAACCAGACTGGTGGGGGCCGAGGCAATTTTGCTCCCGCTTTTTTTTTTAAATCTATCAATATTTTTTTTTTTCAATACTTTTATTTAAAAATTCTTTTTTTTTTTTTTCAAATGAAAAAAAGTAACTTCGACCGTTTTGGGAGGAATAAGTTAAGAGTTTACAGCACCTGGTATTCCCAGGCGGTCTCCCACCCAATTTTCCCGGGACTCTCTTTAGTTTCCCCGAGCAGAGTTTGGCTACCAGACTGGTGTGGCCGGGGCAAATTTTGCCCCCTTGCTTTTTTTCAATCAATATGTTTTGTTTTTCATAATACTTTAAAAAGTTAAAATTTTTCCTTTTTTAAAATTTAAAAAAATGAAACCGACTCTTTTTGGGAAAAAAAAATTAATAGTTTAAAGACCGGTATTCCCAGGCGTTCCCATGATAACCAGGCCGACTTTTAGCCCGAGATTGACAGATGGGCCACCAGACTGGGGGGCCGGGAAATATTTTCCCATTTTTTGTTTTTTTAAATCTATCAATATGTTTTTTTTCAAATACATTAATTTTTAAAGTATCTCTTTTTTTTTTTTTCTCAAATGAAAAAAGAAACGCGATTTTTTGGAGGAATAAAAAGGTTTACAGCACCTGGTTTTCCCCAGGCTTTCCCCCCACCCAAGTACTAACCGGGCCCAAAAACTCTTAGTTTCCCCAAGATCGGGCGAGAGGGCTTCACCAGACTGGTTGGGTGGGGGCAAATTTGCTACGCTTTTTTTTTTTAAATCTATCAATATTTTTTTTTTTAATATACATTAATTTGAAAGTATCCTTTTTTTTTTTTTCTCAAATGATAAAAGTAACGCCTTTTTTTGGAGAAAAAGAAGAGCTTAAACCGGTTTAGGGTCTCCCCTTTCAGATAACCACCCCCACTCTGTTAGCTTCCGAGATCTGGGATCAGGCGAACCAGACTGGTGGGCCGGGAGGCTTTTGCTCCTTTTTGTTTTTTTAAATCTATCAATATGTTTTTTTTTTTCAATACATTTATTTAAAGTATCTCGTTTTTTTTTTTTTCAAATGATAAAAGTAACCCGACGCGTTTTGGAGGAATAAGAAAGAGTTAAGACCTGGTTTTCCCCAGGGGGTTCCCCCCATAAAAGTACAAACCCGGGCCCAACTCTTTTTAGCTTCGAGATCTGCGAATGCCTCACCAGACTGTTGGGGCCCGGGAAATTTTGGCCACCTTTTGCTTTTTTAAATCATCAATATTTTTTTTTTTTTAAAAACCATTAAATTAAAAAGTTTTTTTTTTTTTTTTCTCAAATATAAATCAAGGGCCCCCCGGGCTTTGGGGGAAAAATTTTAAAAGAGCTTACAGCACCTGGTATTCCCAGGCGGTCCCCCCATCGTACAAACCCAGGCCGACTGTTACTTCCGGATCTGCGAGATCGGGCACCAGCTGGTGTGCCGGGGGCAATTTCCGCCATTTTTTTTTTTTAAATCTATCAATATGTTTTTTTCATAATAATTAATATTAAAATTTTTTTTTTTCTCAAATGATAAAGTCAACGGGGACGCTTTTGGGGGAAAAAGTTAAAGACTTACAGCACCTGGTATTCCCAGGCGGTCTCCCACCCAAGTACTAACCGGCCCATTGCAGCCCAGATCGGGCGAGATGGGGCCCACCAGCGGGTTGGGCGTGGGAATTTCCTCCACTTTTGTTTTTTTAAATCTATAAAATTTTTTTTTTGTCATTTCCGGAAATTAATGTTGAAAGTATCTTTTTTTTTTTTTTTTCCAAATGATAAAATAAACGCGACTGTTTTTTGGAAAAAAAATTTAAAAAGACTTACAGCACCGGTTTTCCCCAGGGGTCTCCCATCCGTATTTTTAACCACCCCCATTGCTTAGTTTCCCCGAGATCTGGAGATCAGGCTTCCCCAGACTGGGTTGGCGGGATTTGCTCCCAAAGCTTTGCTTTTTAAATCTATCAATTTTTTTTTTTCATAATAAATTAATATTAAAGTACTTTTTTTTTTTTCTCAAATGAAAAGTAAGTCGACTTTTTTGGGGAAAAAAAAGAGTTTACAGCACCTGGTATTCCCCAGGCTTCCCCACCCAAGTACTAACCAGGCCCATTCTTTTTAGATCTGACAAAGGGGCCCCAAACCAATTTTAGAAAATTTTGCCCCTTTGTTTTTTTAAATCTATCAATATGTTTTTTGTCATTTCATAATACATTAATATTGAAAGTATCCGTTTTTTTTTTTTCTCAAATGAAAAAAAGTGCAACGCCGACGCGTTTGGAGGAAAAAGTTTAAAAAACCCGGATTCCCAGGGGGTCACCACCCAAGTACTAACCGGGGACTCGCTTCCCCAGATCGCGGAGGGGTGTCACCAGACTGGTGGGCCGGGCAATTTTTGCCCACTCTTTGAAATCTATCAATATTTTTTTTTCATAATAAAAAATTAAAAAGTATTTTTTTTTTTTCCAAATGAAAAAAGTAACGCGACGCGTTTGGGGGAAAAAGAAAAGAGTTTGGCACCTGGTATTCCCAGGCGGTCTCCCATCCAAGTACTAACCAGGCCCGATTCTGCTTAGCTTCCAGATCTGGACGACGTAGATTGGCGCTGCGAATCAGACTGTTGTGGACGAGGCAATATTTGCCACGCTTTGCTTTTTTAACCCATCAATATGTTTTTTTGTCATTTCATAATACATTAATATTGCTATCTCGTTTTTTTTCTTCTCAAATGATGTGCGCGCAACGCTTCATCGCTTTGGAGGAAAAGCACGAGCTTTACAGCAACCGGTAGCCCCAGGCGTCTCCCCATCCAAGTACTAACCAGGCCCGACTCTGCTTGGCAGCTTCCGAGATCTGACGAGGATCGGGTGTCACCAGACGTAATTAATGTGTGGCCGTAGGCAATATTGCCTGAAACTCTTTGCTTTTTTAAATCTATCAATATGTTTTTTTCATAATAAATTAATACGAAAGTACTTTTTTTTTTCTCAATGATAAAGAGTGCAACGCCGATCACTACGTTTTGGAGGAATAAGTTTAAAGAGCTTACAGCACTTTCCTGGTATTCCCAGGCGGAGTCTCCCATCCAAGTGGTACTAACCAGGCCCGACTCTGCTAGCTTCCCGGAGATCTGGATGAGATTGTCTTACGTAACCAGACTGTTGTGGGCGAGGGCAATATTTGCTGCCACGCTTTTGCTTTTTTTAATCTATCAATATGTTTTTTTGTCATTTCATAAAAACATTAATATTCAGAAAAGTATCTAGTTTTTTTTTTTTCAAATGACAAAAGTGCAACGCGTCGACTGCGTTTTGGAGGGAATAAGTTAATGAAGCTTTACACAGCCCTGGTATTCCCAGGCGGTCTCCCCATCCAGCACTAATCAGGCCGGACTCTGCTAAGCTTCCCGAAAGAGCCCCAGCGAGATCGGCGCGTCATCAGACTAATTGTACCGAGGCAATATTTGCTGCTGCACGCTTTGCTTTTTTTAAATCTATCAATATGTTTTTTTTTCATAATACATTAATATTGAAAGTATCTCTGTTTTTTTCTTCTCAAATGATAAAAAGTGCAACGTCGATCATGCGTTTTGGAGGAATAAGTTAAAGAGCTTACAGCACCTGGTATTCCCAGGCAGTGTCCCATCCAAGTACTTGGCCCAGGCCCGACTCTGCTTAGCTTCCGAGATCTGACGAGATCCGTGTCACCAGACTGGTGTGGCCGTAGGGCAATATTTCCTGCCACTTTTGCTTTTTTTAAATCTATCAATATGTTTTTTTTTTCATAATAAATTAATATTGAAAGTATATCTTTTTTTTTACTCAAATGATAGTGCAACATCGACCGCGCTTTTGGAGGAATAAGCAAAGAGCTTACAGCACCTGGTATTCCCAGGCGGTCTCCCATCCAAGTACTAACCAGGCCCGACTCTGCTTAGCTTCCCGAGATCTGACGAGATCGGGCGCCACCAGACTGGTGTGGCCAGGGCAATATTTCCTGCCACTCTTTGCTTTTTTAAATCTAGCAATATGTTTTTTTGTCATTTCATGATACATTAATGTTGAAAGTATCTCGTTTTTTTTTTTTTTCTGAAATGATAAAAGTGCAACGTCGACTGCTTTTTGGAGAGAGAAGTTAATGAGCTTACAGCACCTGGTATTCCCAGGCGGTCTCCCATCCAAGTACTAACCAGGCCCGACT
>JAYMGU010000603.1:0-12188 GCA_036178185.1 Liparis tanakae | reverse complement strand
CGTTGGAAAAAAACATATTGATAGATTTAAAAAAAGGCGCGTGGTAGCAATTATTGCCACGTCACACTACATAGTTCGTGACGCCCGATCTGCCAGATCTTGAAGCTAAGCAGTGGTCGGGCCCGGTTAGTACCTGGATGGAGACGGCCTGGGAATACCTGCAGCCAGTAAGCTCATTAACTTTATTCAAAAACGCAGTCAACGTTGCACTTTAGCATTCGGAGAAAGAAAAAACGAGATACTTTCAATATTAATGGCTGCGAAATGACAAAAAAACATACTGGATAGATTTAAAAAGCAGCGCGGCATCAATATTGCCTACGCCACACCACAGTCTGGTGACGCGAATCCGGCCAGTTGCCAGATTGTGAAGCCACAGAGTCACCTGGTTAAGAAGGCACTTGAAGGAGACCCTGGATCAATAGTGCTGTTTTTAAATTTATTCCTCAAAAACGCATGACGTTGCACTTTTCCTCGCTTTGAGTAAAGAAAAACGAGATACTTTCAATACAATGTATTGAGAAATGACAAAAAAAAACATATTGATAGATTTTAAAAAGCAAAGCGTGGCAGCAATTTTGCCTACGGCCACAACAGTCTGGCGACGCTAACTGCCAGATCTTGAAGCTAAGCAGAGTCGTACCTGTTAGTACTTGATGGGAGACTGCTCAGAATACCAGGTGCTGTAAGCCATTAACTTTTTCCCCTCCAAAAATGCTGTCACGCCAGAATTTTATCATCGGAGAAAGAAAACGATACTTAAATATTAATGTATTATGAAATGACAAAAATTATGTCAGATAGATTTAAAAAGCAAAGCGTATGCAGCAAATATTGCCCACGGCCACCAGTCTGCGGACGTCCGACCCGCCAGATCTCGAAGCTACAAAGATTTGGGCCTGGTTAGTACTTCTGGATGGAAATTGCTCAAATCACCAGGTGCCAAAGCTTTAACTTATTCCCCGTAAACGCAGTCGACGTTGCACTTTTAGCATTTGAGAAAAGAAAAAAACGAGATATTTTCATTATTAATGTATTTAAAAAACATATTGATAGATTAAAAAGCAAAAGTGTATCAAATATTGTCCACGGCCACACCAGTTCAGGACGCCTCGATTCGCTTGCCAGATCTCGGCTACAGAAATGCAGCCTGGTTGGGTACTTTCAGATGTGAGACCGCCTGGGGGAAATACAGGTGCTGGTAAGCTCTGAACTTTGGTCTCAAAACGCAGTCGACGTTGCAGACCTCTTTATCATTTGAGAAAGAAAAAAAACGAGATACTTTCAAAACTAATGTTATGAAAAAACATATTGATAGATTTAAAAAGCAAAAGCGTGGCAGCAATTATTGCCTCACGCCACACCAGTCTGCGGACGCCCGATCTCGCCAGATCTCTCGAAGCCAAGCAGTGTCGGCCTGGTTAGTAATTTTTGGATGGGAGACCGCCCAGAATACCAGGTGCCGTAAGTCATTAACTTTTCTCCAAAACGCCGTCGACGTTAGAATTTTTATCATTCTGAAGAAAAACGAGATACTTTCAATAATATTACCGTATTATGAAATGACAAAAAAACATATTGATAGATTTAAAAAGCAAAGCGCGGGTAGCAAATATTGCCTACGGCCACACCAGTCTGGTGACGCCTGATCTGCCAGATCTGAAGCCAAGCAGAGCTGGGCCTGGTTATACTTGGATGGGAGACTCGCTCAGAATACTATAGGTGCTGTAAGCTCATTAACTTTTTTCCTCCAACGCAGCGTCGACGTTGCACTTTTATCATTTGAGAAAGAAAAAAACGAGATACTTTCAATATTAATGGCTGGCGAAAAACGACAAAAAAACATATTGATAGATTTAAAAAGCAAAAAGGTGGAAAAAGCAATATTACCTACGCTACACTCAGCCTGGTGATTTCCGATCTCGCTAGATCTTGAAGCTACAGAGTCGCAGTCTGGTTTAGTACTTGATGTGAGACCCTGGAATAAATACTTGTGTGCTGTAAGCTCTTTAACTTTTTCTCCTCCAAAACGCAGTCGACTTGCACTTTTTATCATTTGAGAAAGAAAAACGAGATACTTTCAATATTAATGGCTGGTGAAATGACAAAAAAAAACATATTGGATAGATTTAAAAGCAAAGGTGGTAGCAATATTGCCTACGTGCCATAAACCAGTCTCGTGACGCCGTAATCTCGGCCACAGATCTCCGGAAGTCAAGCAGAGTCGGGCCTGGTTAAATTACTTTGATAGGGAGATCATTTGGGAATAACAGGTTGCTGTAAGCTCTCATTAACTTTTTTCCCTCCAAAACGCTGTCGACAAGCTAGCACTTTTATCATTTGAGAAAGAAAAAACGAGATACTTTCAATATTAATGTACATGAAATGACAAAAACATATTGATAGACGGTGCCAAAGCTGTCATGCAAATTATTGCTCACGGCACACACCAGTCTGGTCCGCGGACGCCTGATTCTCGCCAGATCTCGAAGCTAAGCAGAGTCGAGCCTGGTTAGTACTTGATGGGAGACCGCCTGGGAATACCAGGTGCTGTAAGTTCTTTTAACTTTTTCCCTCAAAAACGCAGCCTTCGACTTTGCACTTTTATCATTTAAGAAAGAAAAAAACGAGATACTTTTCAATATTACTGCATGCGAAAATGACAAAAAAAACATATATTGATAGATTTAAAAAGCAAAGCGCGTGGTTAGACAAATATTGCCTACGGCCACACCTCAGTTCAGTGACGCCTCGATTCTTGCCAGGAGATCTCGGAAGCTACAGCAGAGTAGGGGCCTGGTTAGTACTTGACTTGATAGGAGACCGCTTGGGAATACCAAGGTTGCTGTAAGCTTCTTTATTAACTTCTTCCTCCAAACGCAGCGTCGACGCCAGCACTTTAAAGCATTTGAGAAAGAAAAAACCAGGATATTTTCAGCCAAACCAATGTATTATGGAAAAAAAAAACATATTGATAGATTTAAAAAGCAAAGCTGCGGGTAGCAATACGTTGCTTCACCGCACACACCCAGTCTGGTGACGCCTCGATCTGGCCAGATCTCGAAGCTAAGCAGAGCTCCAGAGCCTGGTTAGTACTTGGATGTGAGAATCGCTGGGAACAATTGGCCCAGGTGCTGTAAGTTCTTAACTTATTCCTCAAAACGCAGTCGACGCTGGCACTTTTATCATTTGGAGAAAAAAAAAAAAACGAGATACTTTCTCAAATTAATGTTATGAAAATTCAAACATATTGATAAGATTTGCAAAGTGCAGCAATTATTGCCTACGGCCACATACCACATAGTCCAGACGCCTGATCTCGGCCAGATCTTCGTCAGCTAAGCAGTGTACGTGGCCTTGTTAGTACCTGGATGGGAGACCGCCTGAATACCAGGTGCCAGTGCCAAGCTCATTAACTTATTCCTCAAAACGACGAGTCGACGCTGGGCAGACTTTTAGCATTTGAAGAAAGAAAAACGAGATACTTTCAATATTAATGTATTTTGAAAAAACATATTGATAGATTTCCGGAAAAGCAAAGCGTGGTATCAAATACGTTGCTTCACGGCCAATACTCCACAGTCTCAGTGATCGCCATCTCAGCCAGATCTCGAAGCTAAGCAGAGTCGAGCCTGGTTAGTACTTGGATGTGAGACCGCCTGGGGAATACCAGGTGCTGTAAGTTTTAACTATTCCTCACAAACGTAGGGTTTCATCGCTACAAGCACTTTTATCTGTTTGGAGAAAGAAAAAACGAGATACTTTCAATATTAATGAATTATGAAATGACAAAAAACATATTGATAGATTTTAAAAAGCAAAGCGTGGCAGCAGTCCAGTCAGGCAATATTGCCCACGGCCACAACAGTCTGGTGACGCGTTAATCTGCCAGATCTCGGAAGCTAAGCAGAGTCGGGCTCTGGCTTAGTACTTTCTGGATGGGAGACTGCCTGGGAATACCAGGTGCTGCTGTAAGCTCATTAACTTTTTCCTCCAAAACGCCTGTCGACGCTACAGACTTTTTATCATTTGAGAAAGAAAAAACGAGATACTTTCAATATTAATGTATTATGGAAATGACAAAAAAATATTGATAGATTTAAAAAGCAAAGCGTGGCAGCAAGCAATATTGCCTTCTACGGCCACACCACTAGTTCCCAATTGGTGGACGCCCGGATCTCGGCCAGATTCGGAAGCTAAGCAGAGTCGTGGCCTGGTTAGTACTTGACGGGAGACCGCCCTGGGAATACCAGGTGCTGTAAGCTCATTAACTTTTTCCTCCAAAACGCAGTCGACGCTTTCACTTTTATCGCTTTGAGAAAGAAAAAACGAGAGATACTTTGTTTGTCAATACACGTTATATGAAATGACAAAAACATATTGATAGATTTTAAGTGCCAAAGCAGCGTGTAGCGCAGCAAATATTGCCTACGGCCACATCTACAGTCTGGTGGACGCCTCGATCTGGCCAGATCTCGAAGCTAAGCAGAGTCGGGCCTGGTTAGTACTTGGATGGGAGACCCGCCCTGGGAATACCAGGTGCTGTAAGCTCATTAACTTTTTTCCTCCAAAACGCAGTCGACGTTGCACTCCTTTATCATTTGAGAAAGAAAAAAAACGAGATACTTTCTTTAATATTAATGTATTATGAAATGACAAAAAACATATTGATAGATTTAAAAAGCAAAGCGTGGCAAGCAAATATTGCCTACGTACACACCAGTCTGGTGACGCCTGATCTCAAGCCAGGTCTCGAAGCTAAGCAGAGCTCGTAGCCTGGTTAGTACTTGATGTGAGACCGCCTGGGAATACCAGGTGCTGTAAGTTTTTAACTTATTCCTCAAAACGCAGTCGACGCTGCACTTTTTATCATTTGGAAAAAAAACAGAAAAAAACGAGATACATTCAAAATTAATGTTATGAAAAAAAACATATTGATAGATTTAAAAGCAAAGTGTAAGTGGCATCAATATTGCCCACGCCACACCTGGTTCAGGACCGATCTCGCCAGATCTCGAAGCTGCTACAGATTTGGGGCCCGGTTATGCAGGCACTTCTGATGGGGAGAGACCGCCTGGGAATACCAGGTGCTGTAAGTTTTAACTTATTCCTCAAAAACGCAGTCGACGCACTTTTTAGCATTTGAGAAAGAAAAAAAACGAGATACTTTCAATATTAATGTATTTTGAAAAAAAAACATATTGATAGATTTAAAAGCAAAGGCAGACAATATTGCCTACGGCCACACCAGTTCTGGTGACTCGACCTCGCCAGATCTCGGAAGCTGCAGAGTCGAGCCCGGTTAGTACTTGATGAGACCGCCTGGGAATACCAGGTGCCAAGTTTTTTTAACTTATTCTCAAAACGCAGTCGACGTTGCACTTTTTATCGCTTTGAGAAAGAAAAAACGAGATACTTTCAATATTAATGTATTATGAAATGACAAAAAAAACATATTGATAGATTTAAAAAGCAAAGCGTGGCAGCAAATATTGTCTACGGCCGCTGCACACACAGTCTGGTGACGCCGCATCTGCCAGATCTCGAAGCTAAGCAGAGTCGGGCCTGGTTAGTACTTGGATGGGAGACTGCCTGGGAATACCAGCTGCTGTAAGCTCATTAACTTTTTTCCTCCAAAAACGCTGTCGACGCTTGCACTTTTTATCATTTGAGAAAGAAAAAACGAGATACTTTCAATATTAATGTATTATGAAATGACAAAAAATATATTGATAGATTTAAAAAGCTGTGTTGCAGTAGCAAATATTGCCCACGGCCAATACCAGTTCAGGTTGACGCCTGATCTCGCCAGATCTCGAAGCTACAGAGTCGGGCCTGGTTAGTACTTGACGGGAGACCGCCTGGGAAAGAAGCTGTAAGCTCATTAACTTTTTTTCTCCAAACGCAGTCGACGCTTTCACTTTTATCGCTTTGAGAAAGAAAAAACGAGATACTTTCAATATTAATGTTATATGAAAACATATTGATAGATTTAAAAAGCAAGCGTGGCAGCAAATATTGCTTCACGGCCACACTGTCAAGTGACGCCTTTATCTCGGCTAGATCTCGAAGCTAAGCAGAGTCGGGCCTGGTTAGTAACCCCAATCTTTGATGGGAGACCGCCTGAATACCAGGTGCTGTAAGCTCATTAACTTTTTCCTCCAAAACGAAGTCGACGTTGTAATTTTATCATTTGAGAAAGAAAAAAACGAGATACTTTCAATATTAATGTATTATTGCAGCGAAATGACAAAAAACATATTGATAGATTAAAAGCAAAGCGTGGCAGCAATATTGCCTACGGCCACACCAGTCTGGTGACGCCTCGATCTCGCAGGTCTCGGAAGCTAAGCAGAGTCGAGCCTGGTTAGTACTTGATGTGGAGACCGCCTGGGGAATACCAGGTGCTGTAAGCTCTTAACTTATTCTCAAAACGCAGTCGACCTTGCACTTTTATCATTTGAGAACAAAAAAAAACGAGATACTTTCTTAACAAAATTAATGTATTATGAAAAAAAAACATATTGATAGATTTAAAAAAGCAAAGCGTGGCATCAAATATTGCTTACGGCCAGTTCTGTTCTCACAGTCTGGTGACGCCTGGGATCTGGCAAAGTACAGATTTCAGAAGCTAAGCAGAGTCGGGCCTGGTTAGTACTTTGAAGGGAGACCCCTGGGATTACCAGGTGCTAAGCTTTTAACTTATTCTCAAAAACGCAGTCGACGTTGCTTTTATCATTTGAGAAAGAAAAAACGAGATACTTTTCAATATTAATGTTATGAAAAAACATATTGATAGATTTAAAAAGCAAAGCGGCATCAAATATTGCCACGCCACACCAGTTCTGGTGACGCCTGATCCGCCAGATCTCGAAGCTAAGCAGAGTCGGCCTGGTTAGTACTTTTTGATGGGAGACCGCCTGGGAATACCAGGTGCTGTGTTTTAACTTATTCTCAAAACGAAGTCGACGCTGTACTTTTATCATTTGAGAAAGAAAAAACGAGATACTTTCAATATTAATGTATTTGAAAAACATATTGATAGATTTAAAAAGCAAAGGTGTATCAAATATTGCCACGGCCACACCAGTTCGGTGACGCCCGATCTGGCCAGATCTCGAAGCTAAGAGTCGAGCCTGGTTAGTACTTTGATGTGAGACCCTAAATACCAGGTGCTGTAAGTTTTAACTTATTCCTCAAAACGCAGTCGACGTTGCACTTTTATCATTTGAGAAAGAAAAAACGAGATACTTTCAAAATTAATGTTATGAAAAAAAAACATATTGATAGATTTAAAAAGCAAAGCGTGGCAGCAAATATTGTTTACCGCCACCAGTCTGGTGACGCCTGATCTGCCAGATCTCGAAGCTAAGCAGAGTCGGCCTGGTTAGTACTTTGATGGGAGACCGCCTGGGAATACCAGGTGCTGTAAGCTTTAACTTATTCCTCAAAACGCAGTCGACGTTGCACTTTTATCATTTGAGAAAGAAAAAAACGAGATACTTTTCAATATTAATGTATTATGAAATGAAAAAAACATATTGATAGATTTAAAAAGCAAGTGGTAGCAAATATTGCCTACGGCCACACCAGCCAGGGACGCCTCTGCCAGATCTCGAAGCTAAGCAGAGTCGGCCTGGTTAGTACTTTGATGGAGACCGCCTGGGAATACCAGGTGCTGTAAGTTCATTAACTTTTCCTCCAAACGCAGTCGACTAGCACTTTTATCATTTGAGAAAGAAAAAACGAGATACTTTCAATATTAATGTATTATGAAATGACAAAAAACATATTGATAGATTTAAAAAGCAAAGCGTGGCAGCAATATTGCCTACGGCCACACCAGTTCAGGACGCCCGATCTCGTCAGATCTCGAAGCTACAGAGTCGGGCCTGGTTAGTACTTGGATGGGAGACCGCCGGGAATACCAGGTGCTGTAAGCTCTTAACTTTTCCTCCAAAACGCAGTCGACCAGCACTTTTATCATTTGAGAAAAAAAAACGAGATACTTTCAATATTAATGTTATGAAAAAAACATATTGATAGATTTAAAAAGCAAAGCAAATATTGTTTACGGCCACACCAGTTGGACGCCTGATCTCGCAGATCTCGGAAGCTAAGCAGAGTCGGGCCTGGTTAGTACTTGACGGAGACTCTGGGAATACCAGGTGCTGTAAGTTTTAACTTTCCTCAAACGCAGTCGACGCTTAATCTTTTATCATTTGAGAAAGAAAAAACGAGATACTTTCAATATTAATGTATTATGAAAAAAACATATTGATAGATTTAAAAAGCAAAGTGTGGCAAAATTGCCTACGGCCACACCAGTCTGGTGACGCCTGGATCTGCCAGATCTCGAAGGCAGAGTCGGGCCTGGTTAGTACTTGATGGGAGACCGCCTGGGAATACCAGGTGCTGTAAGCTTTAACTTTTTCCCTCAAAACGAGTCGACGCGGCACTTTGCATTTTATCATTTGAGAAAAAAAAAAACGAGATACTTTCAAATTAATGTATTATGAAATGACAAAAAACATATTGATAGATTTAAAAAGCAAAGCCAGTGAGAAAGCAAATATTGCCTACGGCCACACCAGTTCAGGACGCCCGATCTCGTCAGATCTCGAAGCTAAGCAGAGTCGGGCCTGGTTATACTTTGATGGAGACCGCAGGTGCAAGTTTTTAACTTATTCCTCAAAACGCAGTCGACGCTACTTTTATCATTTGAGAAAGAAAAACGATACTTTCAATATTAATGTATATATGAAAAAAACATATTGATAGATTTAAAAAGCAAAGCGTGGCAGCAAATATTGCTTCACGCCACAACCAGTTGGTTATCCAGGACGCCCGATCTCGCCAGATCTCGGAAGCTAAGCAGAGTCGGGCCTGGTTAGTATTTGATGGGAGACCGCCTAAATACAGGTGCTGTAAGCTCTTAACTTATTCCTCCAAACGCAGTCGACAAGCACTTTTGACCCTATCATTTGAGAAAGAAAAAAACGAGATACTTTCAATATTAATGTATTATGAAATGACAAAAAACATATTGATAGATTTAAAAAGCAAAGCGGGCAGCAAATATTGCCATGCCACACACAGTCTTTCCAGGTGACGCCTGATCTCAGATCTCGAAGCTAAGCAGAGTCGGGCCTGGTTAGTACTTGATGGGAGACCGCCTGGGAATACCAGGTGCTGTAAGTTTTAACTTATTCCTCCAAAACGCAGTCGACGTTGCACTTTTATCATTTGAGAAAGAAAGCCTGAAAACGAGATATTTCAATATTAATGTATCATGAAAAAACATATTGATAGATTTAAAAGCAAAGCGTGGCAAATATTGCCTACGGCCACACTAGTTGGTGACGCCCGATCTCGTCAGATCTCGAAGCTAAGCAGATTCGGGCCTGGTTAGTACTTGATGGGAGACCGCCAATACCAGGTGCTGTACGAGCTTTAACTTATTGCTCCGAACCGGAGTCGACGATGCAGTTTTATCATTTGAGAAAGACAGAAAAACGAGATACTTTCAATATTAATGTATTATGAAAAAACATATTGATAGATTTAAAAGCAAAGCGTGGCAGAGTGGTTGGAAATATTGCCTACGGCCACACAGTCTGGTGACCCCATCTCGCCACAGATCTCGGAAGCTAAGCAGAGTCGGCCTTTTCCGGTTAGTACTTGATGAGACCGCCAAATACCAGGTGCTGTAAGTTTTTAACTTATTCCTCCAAAATAGTCGACGTCGCAATCATTTGAGAAAGAAAAAAACGAGATACTTTCAATATTAATGTATTATGAAATGACAAAAAACATATTGATAGATTTAAAAAGCAAAGCGTGGCAGCAATATTGCCTACGGCCACACCAGTCTGGTGACGCCCGATCTCCAGATCTCGGAGAAGCTAGCAGAGTCGGGCCTGGTTAGTACTTGATGGGAGACCGCCTGGGAATACCAGGTGCTGTGTTTTAACTTATTCTCCAAAACGAGTCGACGCTGCACTTTTTATCATTTGAGAAAGAAAAAAAAACGAGATACTTTTCAACATTAATTTTATTGCGAAAACAAAAAACATATTGATAGATTTAAAAAAGCAAAAAGAGTGGCAGCAAATATTGTCGCTCTACGGCCACACCAGTTCTGGTGACGCCCGATCTCGCCAGATCTCGGAAGCTACAGAGAGTCGGCCTGGTTAGTACTTGAAAACAGCCCAGATCTGAAGCTACAGATTTGGGGCTCTGGTTAGTACTTGGATGGGGAGACCGCCTGGGAATACTTCCAGGTAAAAAGCTGTAAGCTCTTTAACTTCAATTCCTCCAAAACGCAGTCGACGTTAGTACTCTTTATCATTTGAGAAAGAAAAAAACGAGATACTTTCAATAATGGCTATAAATGACAAAAAAACATATTGATAGATTTAAAAGCAAGCGCAGCAAATATTGCCTCACGGCCACAATTAGTTCTGATGACGCCTCGATCTCGGCCAGATTCTCGAAGCTTAAGCAGAGAGTCGGGCCTGGTTAGTACTCTTGGATAGGAGACCGCCTGGGAATACCAAGGTAGTGCTGTGAAGCTCTTTTAACTTTTTCCCTCCAAACGAGTCGATGCTGCACTTTTATCATTTGAGAAAAAAAAAGAGATACTTTTCAACATTAATGTACTGCGAAATGACAAAAAATACATATTGATAGATTTAAAAAGCAAAGAGTGAGGAAATATTGCCCCACGGCCACACTCCAGTCTGGTGATCGTGCCAAGGTAGTCTCATACAGATCTCGGAAGTTTTCAAGTAGACGCGCTCTGGTTTCGTACTTGGATGGGAGACCGCTGGGGAATACCAGGTGTTGTAAGCTTCCTTAACTTACTCCTCCAAACGCAGTCGACGCTAACTTTTATCATTTGAGAAAAAAACAAAAACGAGATATCTTTCAACATTAATGCTGAAATGACAAAAAATACATATTGATAGATTTAAAAGCAAAGCGCAGCAAAATATTGCTTCACGGCCACCACATAGTCTGGTGACGCCCGATCTCGGCCAGATCTCGGAAGCAAGGTGAGTCGGGCCTGCTGTAGTACTTTGGATGCTGGGAGACCGCCTGGGAATACCAGGGTTGTAAGTTTCAATCCTTATTCCTCAAAACGAGTCGACGCACTTTTTATCATTTGAGAAAGAAAAAACGAGATACTTTCAATAATAATGTATTATGAAACATATTGATAGATTTAAAAAGCGTGCTGGCAGCAATATTCCCTACGGCCACACCAGTTGGACGCCGATCTCCAGATCTCGAAGCTAAGCAGAGTCGGGCCTGGTAGTACTTGGATGGAGACCGCCTGGAATCTCGGTGCTGTTTTAACTTTTCCTCAAACTAGTCGACGCAACTTTATCATTTGAGAAAGAAAAAACGAGATACTTTCAAATAATGTTTTGAAAAAAATATTATAGATTTAAAACAAAGTGGAGCAAATGCCACGGCCACACCAGTCTGGGACGCCGACCCAGATCCCGAAGCAAGCAGAGCGGCCTGGTTAGTACTTGAGGAGACCGCTGGGAATACCAGGTGCTGTAACCTTAACTTTTCTCCAAACAGTCAGGACTTTATCATTTGAGAAAAAAAAGAATTTCAAATTATTATAAGAAAAAAACATTGATAGATTTAAAAGCAAAGAGGGGGAAATATTGCTACGGCCACACCACCAGCGTGACCCGTTGGATCTGAAGAAAGAGTCGGGCCTGGTTATACTTGGATGGGAGACCCTGGGAATCCAGGTGCTGTAAGTCTTAACTTTTCAAGCAGTCGACGCAACTTTATCATTTGAGAAAAAAAAGAGATACTTTCAAATTAATTATATGAAAAAAACATATTGAAGATTTAAAAAGCAAAGGTGGGGAAATGCCACGGACACAGCGGACGCGATCTGCAGATCTCGAAGCACGAGTCGGCCCTTTAGTACTTGATGGGACCCGGGAATACAGGTGCTGTAAGTTTAACTTATTCCTCAAAACGAGTCGACGTTGATTTTATCATTTGAGAAAGAAAAAACGATATTTATTAATGTTATGAAAAAACATATTGATAGATTTAAAAGCAAGCTGAGAGAAATTGCTACGGCAACCATTGTACCATCTCGCAGACCGAGCAAGAGAGCGGCCGTTAGACTTAGGGGAGAGCCTACGTCCACT
>JAYMGU010000602.1:0-12205 GCA_036178185.1 Liparis tanakae | reverse complement strand
GGTCGCCCTGTGATGACACGCGCTGGGAGCCGCTGGTCTCCGAAACAACACGACGGTTAACGTCACCGCAGGACGCCTCGGACCGACGCCGCCCTCAGCACCAGCACCTCGCGCTGACCCGGTGTTTCACCCCGACTGGTTTAAACCTACTGGTTTCCCTGCGCGCGTGTTATTGACTATTCACGTCTGCAGCGGGCTCTGTCTCGCTCACCAGACCCGTCACACATTCACAAACATATTGCTGGAGGTCTTCAAGCCACAGTTCATCTCCATTTCGGCGATTACGATTGTATGAGTGAGCAGAGCATGACAGCTACTTCATGAAGAAACACATTTTAGAAAAAATAAAATGAAAGTGATCGCCACACCTGGTTTCGATCCCTTTCACGCAAAATGAGACTGCACCAAGACGCACAACTAAAGTGCTGCGCCACTAGATATTACTTTTCAAGCAATTTATGTATTGATCCATTAGGTCACATTTCTTATGTTTTCAAGGGAAAACTTTTGGTTGAAGGGATTTGAAACAACTGGTTACCTTTATGGATATTTACACTTTGAAACATGTTCACCGATGCTGGTTTGCAACGCTTTTTGCCACATTAATAACGACACATTATGTAATTGTTCCAGTTAAACTCTGCCAGCTCATTGAACTGGTACATTTCCATTGGGTAATCATATTAATGTCCATATTCTTCCTCAGAAATACCTATCCCAGACTTTTCCATTTTGTTTAATGGTCGCACATTAGGCAAGCTCTCACTCGTAACAGTTCAGTTCCATGCTCTTCTTTTTTATTAGTTGTTTTCACTATGTCATTCCAGATCCTGCTTCCCATCTCGTCAGTCCAACTCCTTCACCTGCCTCTTGATCACCCTGTTAGTCCCTCTTCCCTGGTCTCACGCCCCTCTTCACCTGCAGCCCATTCTTCATTAGTTTCACTATTTAGCTCCCCCACTTCCATTCTGTCTCGCCAGATTGTTTTGTGTTCTCCATGACCAAGCTCTGAAGGTCTGTAATTTTAGTGTTCCTTTGTTCCAGCGAGCCGAGCCTACTGTAATCTCAGTAAAGTAAATTACTTTCCAGTCCGTCTCCCTGAGCCGTTTGGGTCCACCCCGACCCAGCCATGACACTTGGGAACGATCTTAGGTTTTGTACTTTTGCAGAAAACAAAAATTGATACAATGTAGTAAATAAATTAATGTAGGCACTGTGGCTTAGTTGGTAGAGGCGCCTGTTCGAGCCCTTGGGTCAGTGACATTTTTTGTTTTTTAAATTCTTTTACATTTTTAGCGCCCCCTCTGAATGTGGTAGGCGCCGCAGGCGGCCGCCTATACCGCCTGTAGGAAAACTGCCCTGCGTATTGCCCTCTTGCGTCATTTTCAAATGAGCAATATTGATAGACATCAACAGCCACAGCAGTGGTCCTCAAACTAAGGCCAGTGGGCTGATACGGCCCACCTTCCACATTTGGCCCCTCTGAACAATACTCAGAGAGGCATATATGATTTTTTTCAGTCTGGCTACGCAAATCCAACATTAGCCCCTGTTAAATAGAAGAAAAAAATAAGAATTCTCTCTATCTCCTCTCCTCTGCCTCTCTTTTCCCTCATTATCTCTCCTCTCTCTTTTCCTTTCTATTCTCTTCTCCTTTCTCTCTCTCCCTCTCTCCCTCTCTCTCCATTCTCTAAACATAACTAACATCAGTAAACAGCTGCAAAGTTTTGAAATCACGGATTTTCGGGAGTTTAGTTTTGTTTATTATTTTTTTTTTTAGGAAACGTCGACCAGTTAGACGTCATGGTTTCAGCAGCGCTGATGTGGTTGATTTATCACAAAACAACGTCAGGGGACAAACACCGTCAAGGACCTGTGTGTCTGATGCTGCGGGTCAGAGGAGACGGAGGTAAAGAGGGAGAGCACTGCAGCGAGCACGACGTGGAGGAGGAGGAGGGAGGGCGCGGCAGGGAGGGAAGAGAGAGAGAGGGGGGGCTCTCGTGAGCTGTCGCGGAGCACGTCGGGGCGAAAGTTCTCACAAGAACTCAAATAAAGCCCTCCTCCCGTCGGATATCAAAAACACATTGGAGGACTCTGATGACAGAAATAGAAACTTTTATTCTTAAACACTGATGAACGAAGAAAAAAGTGCCTCCCTGAAAGTTACACTTTTCTCAGCCAGGCAAAGGGGCTGGTGCTTGAGCACCACTTTAGGCTCTATCTGTGCACGTGCCTGTCTGTACATCATCGGATAACGTCAAGCCATCTTTTTTCTCTTTTTAAAAACCGGAAGTGACACGCAGCCAGCTCAGAAATTACACTTTTCAGACCAAGAAGTTACCGCCTGATGTAAAATCTCTTCAAAATGCAGCCACAGTCCTGAAGGACACACACTAACACGCATCACAACACGGTCGGTGAAATCCAAAGTGGAGCTGTGGTGCTCAGCTTTTGCCTCTGAGAATGGGACATTTTCTAAATTAATAAACCATTTAAACTCCATCTCAAAAACATCCTGAAATGTCCCCACTGTGGGACTAATAGCGAATATCTTATCTTATCTCTCTCTTATCTTATACCTGCTTACACTGGCATCTAATTGATTTGAATATTCTGCTCTACTACTCTACTGCACCGTGACACTTTGTCTGTGATAATATAAATAAACTTGACTTTTTTTTTTTTGATCGCTGTACTCCAACATTTCCCCCATCGAGTTGTCGATGCAGGCCCGCTCATGTCATCATTTTAATAAAACGATCGTGATGACGGGTAGAGGCGGAGGTCTTACATTAAAGCTCGGCGCTTGTCCTCGTGAGCTGGCGGTGCCGCCCGCTGAAGAAGTGCAGCAGACCCTGGGCCAACAGGCGGTGACACAGCTCCTTCGCCTCCTCCTCTGCAGACCCGTCCACCGTGCAGACACAGCCAGTCCAACAGAGTGCGGCCTGAGAACAGGAAGGTAACGACGTAAGATTGAAAAGTGGGCTAAGAGCAAAAGAGCTCACTTTTCTGTTGTTAAAACAAATTAATCCCCATTTTTATTTTTAGTATAACGCCTTCTAGACAAGCAGGAGCGTTCCAACTAGACACCCTGTGTGACTGGGACCAGTTGGAAAGCGGTGTCTCGGTTTCAGGCGTGTTGGTTAAACACCTACATGTGCAAACTCTACTACTTAACATTTACATGAGGATGACAGGAGAGATGGTGTGAACTGGGTTGTGCACGGAATGAAACAGCTGAATGAAATGAGAGTTACCTGTGCATCCAGTAATAACACTGTTGCTTTGAAACTACTATTATTCTTATAAATGGATGATCTTTATGCGACTACGGTTTGGAATATCAGAAAGAGAAAACACCTGGCCTAATATCGGGATGCTTGATTTGTACAGCTCTTTAATTCTACATTTAAAGATAATGCACTGGAATAATTTAGTTGTTTGCCAATTGCAGAAGCAGAAGTAATTATTAAGGATTCCCATCCATCCATCCATTTATCCATCCTCGTCCCTTAGTCGAGATTGATCGGGTTAGAGTGGGGCAGCAGACCCAGCAACCTGGCGCAGACTCCCTCTCAACACAATATATCTTTCAGCTCATTATATTTAGGGGTTGGGGTTTAGTCAATAATAATTATTATTATTATTATAATAATTATTATTATTATACTTATTTTTATAATAATACTAATAATAATAATAATAATAATAATAATAATAATTATTATTGTCTCTCATTATTATTATTATTATTATTATTATATTAGATGACATCAACAGGATGAAGCCTTGAGGGGAAACACAGCTCTGTTGCTTCAGAGTCAACCATGACTCACATGGAGTCGGTTAATAGTGTTAGACCAGCCTGATATGTTCTAAACCATGTGATCCAAGAGAAATGAACACGTGGCGTAACTTCGTGGCCGTGTGGACTTTGTTGTGCAGCATTTGTTGCGTTTGTCAAACGAGTGCAGAAAACTGATTACACACCTCACAGGGACATGTGCAATCTTCAAGACACAGACCATCTCAACTCAAATTAGTTCAGCATTTACATTGATTATTGGTTATTTAATAAGTCAGCTTTCTTTGATCTTCACACTCCCTACTAAGGGCCCAATGTGACCGGGAAAACCAGACTGATGTCACGAGCAGAGCTGAGGTTAGTGAGTGCCTAAGTGGTGAAATAACCAGAGCCTTTGTGAATAACAGAACAGCATACGTCCTTTCATTTTGAAATGCCAGCTGGCTAATGGTCAGGACACAAAGGACCCCCAATGGATTCAGTCACCTGATGAAATGAGAATGAACCTCAGATCATGACTCATCTTTGTCATACAGACAAACTGTCACTTGGGTTTAGCATCCAAGAGTTTCTACTGTGTGTGTGTGTGTGTGTGTGTGTGTGTGTGTGTGTGTGTGTGTGTGTGTGTGTGTGTGTGTGTGTGTGTGTGTGTGTGTGTGTGTGTGTGTGTGTGTGTGTGTGTGGCATTGCCCTAGGTGGGCGGTAGGCAGTGTTGTCATTGGGTCTGATTTATGAGCACAGGCTGAGACAGTGAAGAGCAGCTGAGCTCTTGAAGTGTACACCAACAGAGACGGAGGACACAGAGGCATTGTGTTATCAGAAGGAGGCGTTTGTGTCCTCAGAACGAACCCTCACGATATCATCGTGATGTTCATGAGCTATTGTACTTTTAGATGAGAACTTGTTTTCCCCTCGCTGTGCTTGTATAATATGATCATGTGTCACTGGAATTGTAATAACTACAATTATTAATATAAATGTTTCACAATACCATTGCATAATAACAATATTGGCGGGGATTGGAGTCAAACTAACAATCCATTTGGGATTCACAGCAGCAAGGAAGGCATAAATGAATGAACAAACCATCATATTTAAATGGAAGGGATCTTTCTTTTGTCATGATGCATTACTGGATCAGTAACTTTATACACTATGTATACACTATCTGTGCAATATTGTAATTTGTGTGCCTTACTCTTGTGCAATACCATTTTGTGTGACTTATTTGTATTTATTTATTTCTTACCTTGTAATTTTGTTTAGTTTGGAGGACCCAGCAATATAAGCTTTTCATTGTACAAATAACTTGTTGTGCACATGGCATTAAAATATCTTGAAATCTTGAAATCTTGAAATGATTGTTTCTGTGAGCGAGATATTTATTATTCTATGTGCCATTGTTGTCAAAACATTATTGTTTTATTTTCCCATTTACAGAATCTGCGGCTGGAAATTGTTCAACAAATGCTGTATAAACGTCTGTCTGAGCTTCACTCGCTGTGAGCTAAAGTGCCATGCTGTTTTAGGAAGCCACGAGGCTTTTTCTAAAAAAAGACGATATAGTTATGCCTTTAAAAACAAGATGCATCTCGAAGCCAAGTACCACAAACAGGATGTGAGAAAGTATCAAGAGGGGGACAAACATATTACTGATTGTGGACTTTTTCTTTTAAAATAATATATTATCGCCATCTAAATCAAAACAAATGTGTAGGAAGTATTATATGAACTTGAGCTAATAGAGTATTAATTCAAATAGTTCCCCATCACTGCCTCTTCATTCATCACTTCTTCGAGACTGACCTCCTTGTTCTATCCATTGCTTATTCTCTGACTCCTCCTGGTTCACACCATCTGATCAAGAAACCTCCAAAAGTCACATCCTCTCTCTCTTCTACTCTTCACAAAAAATACAATTAATCACCGTGGTCTTGAACAACCAAGTCAGCCATCTGTAGGTCATCCCAACCGCGACGACCGGCATCACAATGCCATCCAGGATCAGTGTGATGGGGGTCAAGATGTGTTGCTAATTACCTTCGCCAGAATGTGGAAGGTTATGTTTTGATCGCTGTGTATGTGTGTGTGTGTGTGTGTGTGTGTGTTTGTGTGTTATCGTGCTTGAGTTTATGTTGATTGTTGTTTGTCATGTCAAATGTTGCACCTTCCGCCAAAAGAAATTCTCGTTTGTGTAAACATTCCTGGCAATAAGCCCGGTTTCATTGATTCTGATTCTGATTCTGATTTATTCGCATAACTGAAGGTATTAAACTGAATACTGCTTAATTTGGTGGGATGATTGGTTATTATCCGGGGACCATTTGAACAGATTTTGGGATGGATCGGGTCAAAGGTCAAGCTCAAAGTCATAGAAACGGTCAACATCTTATATTTTATCAATCGCCATACGGTCAATTTGTATCTGTCAATTGGCATGCAACTAATGCCAAAAATGTGGCTCTTGGCGAAGATATGCGCTCTACCGAAAAGTGCCGTTCTAGTTTATCATGGGGTTATTTTCAGCCCTTCACATCTGTCTGAGCTTCAGGTGTGGCGTGCATTAGATTACCTGTGTTATGGTATGTGACTCACCAGAGAAGGCGTCCAGGTAGGCTGCCTGCGCTGCTGGCCGTCTGCCGTCCGCGAATACAGCCCTCCTGGAGCCCAGTGTCCAGCGTACGTCCCCACCTGTGGGACTCTTCTCTTGTGTCTCCTGCTCTGGAACTTTGGCCTCTGCCCCTGCCTCCCTCTGAGCTTCTCCAGCTCTGTTTGCCAGTCTGCAGACTCACTGAGGGCTCCAGCAAGCGGAGACAAGACCGCTGCTTGTTCCTCCTGGAACCCTGAATTGGTAGATTCGATCGGGCTAAGCAGTTTTACAATAGTTTTTCTGGGCACGTTGGGGCTGGTCACCGGGGAGCTGATGGGAGAGCGTGAGCTGCCTGGTGGTGGTCTTAACATAGGAGGGGGTGGACCGGAGGGTAGAGCTTGACCCGTCGAGGGTGAGGTGGTGGAGGACGTCCGTCTTGACTGAGAAACCGGGGGGTTGTCGGTCAGCTGACTAATAGACAAACTACTCTTTCTCCTCTTCAGGGACAGGAAGTCCCGTCTCCCGGTTTCCTCTTCCCTCTCCAGAGACAGGTCCATGCTGCTCGCACTCTTGCGATACCCCATCGGCCCCGCCCCCGCCCCTGAGGGATCCAAACAGACAGTTGGCACACATGTGTTTCTGGTCTGTGGTGCCTCATTACCTTGAGGCTGCAGAACAGGACTCTCCGGGTCATCCTGGTCTTCCTCAGCACTCGCGTACGAGGTGCTGGTGGGCGTCTGTGTCAGGAAAGCTGTCACTTGAAGCTGTTCGTCTTTCGGGAGAAGCTGCCACTGCTGTCCGCTGGGCGGAAGAGTCGGACCGCTTCCACCACGGGGACCTTGGACCAGAAGAACCGCTGTCGTTCTCCAAATTGGTGCGGCCTTCGTTTTTGGTTCTTGAAGTACACATTCAGCACAGGGCGGGGGATGAGAACCCTCCTGATCCGGATCCAACAGCTGGTGAGACCATATACCTTCTCGGAGGCTATGTTCCCCCTTAGATGTTGACCCCTTGAATAGGGCGTGATCTCACCAATTCCAGTCCGTCACTGGTGGCCCACACATTGGTTCCTCATGGTCTGCTGGATGTCAGCGAGCAGGTCTTCATTTTCAGCTGCTGAGTGAAAACTGTAAAGGTCATGCGTCTGACCCAGAGCTTCCAAATCTTCTGGACAATTTCATCCACCAGTGAGACTGGTGTCGACTGTCCGCGAGGTCGAGCAGCATACATCGCCCTTCGACATCCGGCGCTGGCGGGCCTGCTTTTGCCCGAATCGCGACCTCTCATCTACCAACGTGTCATCCTTGGGGCGACCACTTTGGCCTTTGAAAAACTCTTCCTGATCCTGATGCGGAAAACACAGAACCTTTCGACCACGCCCGATTTCTTCCTCGCAGCTTTGTTCTCCTCCTCGCTTTACTTATCTTACTGTGGGACTTTTTTCTCGATTTCTTGTCCGCCTCCTCTCATCAGCATCGCACTCAAGCAGGAGGCGTCTCCTGCGCTCCGCCACTTCCTCCCTCTTTCTTCTAGCTTCGCCTCCTGGTTCCCCCATGTTCTTGAACAGGCGGACTCCCTTGGCTAACAGGCCATACTGCTGGGGTCGATGCAGGGCGCGCGCTGCTCTTCCTCCTGGGCTGCTGCTGCTGCTGCTGCTGCTGTCTCTCTGCTGGTCAGAGCCCTATCAGAGCCTCCTAATCCCTGTTGTCTGCCCGACAGTTATCGGCAGCTGTGAGACCGACGCTGCCTCTCCCAGCTCTGATGATGATGAGGGAAGAGGAGGGACTGGCACCTTGCTGACAGCCGCGGGCTCGCTACCCCTCACTCCTCGGCTCTTTCCCCCTACCCTGCGCAGCCTCTCTCACTCTCTGATCCTTCCTCTCTTTTTTGCCCCTCCTTTCTATCCCCATCTGCTTTTGCGCGCTCGGCTGTCTTACATAACGGGCTGCTGGTGGAGCAGAAGGCTGGGAGTCGCTTACGCTCTGGCGTGAGCTGCCCTGGATCATCCTCTAATAAAGGCTGATGCATTGCTTAGGATGCTGCTGCTGCTGCTTCTTCGAATGCCCGATTGTTGCTGCTGTTGTTTATGGAGGAGGTTGGAAACGCTGCTCTTCCTCCTGCCTTTGAAAGTGCTGGTGAAGAAACTCTCCTTCGAAAGGGCACCTGGGTCTCCACTGTCTTAATAGTTGTGCATGCTGACACAGTGGCTGCATCCGGAGGGAGACGATGGAGAGCGGCTGGAGGAAAGGAGAAATACGTTAAAAAATCACAGTTCTTCATTTTAAATTTGAGTTTAGCTGCTCAGCGGCTAATGAGTAATGAGCGGTTGAAGATGAGTGCAAGCTATCATTAGAAGTTGTACGATCTCTTCTTGACATGCAGTTTGTACATTTTTTTGTTTATAGTAAAGCCTTTATTATGTTGATTGTTTCATGTAATGTTTCTATTCTGTTTGTGCAATTTGTTCGGAAGAAGTGTCCACTACATGTATGCCAAAAAGTTATCTGAAATTCATTCTATTAATATTATTAGCAAGCACAACATATGGGCTGAAGCGAGTAGTCGATTAATCAATCATTCGATCTCCAGTAGATAATTCATATTCTATGTTAGTATACTTAATATATTTGGGTTTTGGACAGCTGATGGCCTCTGGTAGTTTGTGATGGACATTTCAGCAATGTTTACCTTTCTTTTTTTATTTCAATATTATATGAAAGCATTTAATCCTATATGCATCCGAACAAACAGTCATGGAGACAAAGGCAAAAACAAAACAAATTTCTGGTATATATATATATATATATATATATATATATATATATATATAACACTTTTCTAATTAGAATCAGATTGTAATAAATCCGTTTTTTAATTAGAAAATGTAGTTTCTAGGAACTTTTCCAACAGACAATCTTCCTCTCATGTCACGATGTATCTACAGTTAAAAGACACAGTACAGTATTAATCCTTTTGCTTTTCATTACTCCAAACTGCTTATCCTATTCCAGAAGTCGCAGGAGCCGATCCCAGCTGACATTGGGCAAAGGCAGAGTTCACCCTGGACCCGGCTGCCAGTCTATCACAGGGCAAAACAGACAGGCACAACCATGCTCACATTCACATTCTACGAGCCCTTCTTGCTGTAAGAATAATAATGCCTTTTATTTGTAAAGCACTTTTCATCCAAAAATAATCTAGTGCTTTGTTCTGTAGAGGTCACAGTACGAGCCACTACACCACACTGTGCAGCCCCAGTATTATTATAGATAAACGTTTTGTTTACAACCATGTCTTGAAGCCAGAAGAGTGTACATATTCATTTAAGTGTGTTATTGTGCGTGTGTGTGTGTTATTATTCAATGATGATGTGAGTGTGTGTGTGTGTGTCTCGTCTTCTAACTGTTTAATGGGTGTGGTACATACAAAGTTTAGCCATTTGACAATTAACAATTATAAATAGTGTCTGGTTTGAAGAGTCAAAAGTGTTTTAAAGTAAGAATACAAATTAAGTGGATGGAAGTAATAACACACAAACAAATACCTAAAACAAATAAATGACAATAATTGTGGAAGGTATCCAAATAAATAAAAAATATTCACTAGAAATTACCAGCCCAGACGATCATCAAAGTTTGCATTTGTCAAAACGCTGAATAACTAATACAAGTTTCTTCTTCCTGAGGCACTTCTGGTGGCACCCTTTTTTGGTCATCAAATGCGAAAGTAGAAAACAAATTTAGTTAGTCATTTAAAAACGATTATAATATGAATGTATTGCCTGACTGGTGTATTCCTCTCAGTGGTTCAGCAACCAACTGAGAAAACAACACACTGGGTTTGTCCTCTCCTGAGCTGCCCTCAGCCACATGGGTCACATGGTTGGTATTTTCTCATCACATGTCTGGTCTTGTTTGGCCATCTTCCATCAGCACTGTTTGAGACCTGGCCTGGCTAACTTCACTAGGACTCATGAACATATACCGAACTGCAAAAGTCAAAGACAACTTGCATGTTTATTCAGATTCTATTAAAAACTATAGACACTGTGTGTTAATGTTGTGCTAGACTCACACGGTGATACAGGAATTGTATTTGACAAAAGAAAAAAGGCTGAAACATCTCCATACGTATATGAAGTTGACCTTTTCCGCACCATGGTAACACCTTAAGTCTGTCCCTCCAATCAAGACTTTGTTTTGAAGCAGTTCTCGCTGGTATGTTACCAGACATGCCACTAGAGCTCTACTCATGATTTCTAAATATCTACAGGTTTCTAAATATACGGATATAAGATATTTAAACTACAAAAACACCATTAAAGTCAGAGAGGAAAGAATAATCCCAATAAACTGAAAAAGGGTAGCTAAAACAAATATATATATATATATATATATATATATATATATATATATATATATATATATATACTTGTATATAAATATATATATATATATATATATATATATATATATATATATATATATATATATATAAGCAGGAAATATTACTAGACAATGTTTTAGATCTATATATATGTATTCTTTATCATATCATGTAATGTTTTGTGTTTTGGATAGCAGGGAATAAATGACCCAGCCACCTGCTAAGACAATAAGGTCACACTTATCTACCTACTTGCAAATAAGTACAAAATCAATAAAAAACACAAATAAAAACGATTTAGGACTTTGCTGATAAAACTGATAATTTCTGTCAAAATTTTTTGTTTGTTTACGATTCTAAAATATGAGTATGATTAGCATATTTCTTGAAAATGTAACAACATGCTTGTGTTCACCATGTTGGTAGTTTACATTCCTATTATTAAGTGGCAAAAATCTTTGTATTTTGATGAACGTATCATAACATCTTCGGAGCACATTATGTTGAAAGCAAACAAAATACGCGACTGATGACAAGCATGGATATTTCTTAACATCTCTTTGCATACAACAATAAGTCATCTCATTGCATCAATATAATCCAATAGACCCATTCTTCAATGACAGTTAGCATACTAATGTATCTTTGCCTTTCAATATATTTGACACATGATTCAAAATGTAGTGTGGCAAAAATATATATATAAAAACAGCTTTAAAATAGGAATAACAAAATGTGGCAATGTTAACAAAATCACGATACATTATTGGCATCTTTATACTAATTTTGTGTTGTGTGTTATTGGCCCCTTTACTGTCTTGAAAACCTGACGGCAAGACAACTTCTTTTAATTGCTGATTACAAATCATTCGCTGCAAGTTTTATTAATATGAATAAATAAAAATAAAAACAAAGAATAATTAGGTTATGAAAAGTAAAAAGTATTGTAACTTCAATGATAGTGGCCGAGTAAATTGAGATAGATTTTCTTTTGGATTTTAAAAATAAATAAAATGTATGAAACGATAAGCCAATTCATAAAACAAAAACAGGCTTACTGTATGAATAATTGTTGCACGATTACGATGGAAAGAAATAGCCTTTTTTGTCTTCACATTTGCAGAATGGGAAGTTGATAGTGCACTTGTCTTTACCTGCCACTAGAGGCGCCATCGCTCTTACTATATCAAAGATGTAAGGGCAAGTGCAAAGTGTTTTTAGATGTATATAGAAATTCCAAAGATAGTGTAAAATCAAAACACACATTTTATAATGAACTTCTTTTGTATGCAATCAGTCATTGCTTTATAAATGAACTTCTTTTTGTATGCAATCAGTCATTGCGTATCAAGTCAGAAGATCCAAATATACACAAACAGAATATCATCAATGCACTACATTCTGACAGAGAACTGCAAGTACAT
>JAYMGU010000601.1:0-12208 GCA_036178185.1 Liparis tanakae | reverse complement strand
TCAATATGTTTTTTTTTCATAATACATTATTATTTAAAGTATCTCGCTTTTTTCTTTCTCAAATGATAGGCGCACCGCCGATCATGTTTGAGAATAAGTTAAAGAGCTTATGTTAACCTGGTATTCCCAGGATCTCCTATCCAAGTACTAACCAGGTCTGACTCTGCTTTAGCCCGAGATTCGATAAGATCAGGCTTCACCAGACTGGTGTAATGTAGGCAATATTTGCTGCTGCCACGCTTGCTTTTTTTAAATCTATCAATATGTTTTTTTGTTATTTTCATAATACATTATTGAAAGTATCTTTGTTTTTTTTCTTTCAAACGATAAAAGTGCAACGTCGACTGCTTGGAGGAAAAAGTTATTGCTTACAGCACCTGCATTCCCAGGTTGTCTCCCCATCCAAGTACTAACCAGGCCCGACTCTGCTTAGCTTTCCGAGATCTTTCGACGATCGGTGTCACCAGACTGGTGAGGTCAGAGGCAATATTTTTCCAGCCACTCTTTTGCTTTTTTAAATCTATCAATATGTTACACAAATTATTGAAAGTATCTTTTTTTTCTCAAATGATAAAAGTGCAAATGCGATCCGATCAAGTGCTTTGAGGAATAAGTTAAAGAGCTACAGCACCTGGTATTCCCAGGCGGTCTCCCCATCCAAGTACTCAATCCAGGCCCGACTCTGCTTAGCTTCCGAGATCTGACGAGATCGGCGCCACCAGACTGGTGTGGTCAGAGTGCTATATTTCCTGCCACTTTTTGCTTTTTTAAATCTATCAATATGCTTTTTTTTTTTGTCATTTCATGATACATTACGTTGAAAGTATCTCGTTTTTTTTTTTTCTCAAATGATAAAAGTGCAACGTCGACTGTTTTTGAGAAATAAGTTAATGAGCTTACAGCACCTGGTATTCCCAGGCGGTCTCCCCATCCAAGTACTTAACCAGGCCCTCGACTCTGCTTAGCTTCCCGAGATCTGACGAGATTCGGCGCCACCAGACTGGTGTGGCTGTGAGGGCACACTATTTGCTGCTTTTCACGCTTTAGCTTTTTTTAAATCTATCAATATGCTTTTTTTGTCATTTCATAATACATTTATTGAAAGCATCTCGCTTTTTTTTTCTTTCTCAAATGATAAAGTGTAACGCCGACTGGGCGCTTTTGAGGAATAAGCAAAGAGCTTTACAGCAGGCCTGGTATTCCCAGGCGGTCTCCCATCCAAGTACTAACCAGGCCCGACTCTGCTTAGCTTCCCGAGATCTGGGACGCAGATCGGCGTCACCAGACTGGCATATACACGCTTTGCTTTTTTAAATCCATCAATATGTTTTTTTTTTCATAAATACATTTGAATATTGAAAGTATCTCGTTTTTTTTTTTCTTTCACAAATGATAAAAGTGCAACGTCGACTGGGCGTTATGTTGAGGAATAAGTTAAACGAGCTTACAGCACCTGGTATTCCCAGGCGGTCTCCCCATCCAAGTACTAAATCAACCAGGCCCGACTCTGCTTAGCTTCCGAGATCTGACGAGATCGGCTGTCACCAGACTGGTGTGGTCAGGGCAATATTTCCTGCCACGCTTTAAGCTTTTTTTTAAATCTATCAATATGTTTTTTTTTTGTCATTTCATAATACATTAATATTGGAAAGTATCTTGTTTTTTTTTCTTTCTCAAAATGATAAAAGTGCAACGCCGACAATGCGCTTTTTGAGGAATAAGAAGAGCTTACAGCACCTGGTATTCCCAGGCGGTCTCCCCATCCAAGTACTAATCCAGGCCGGACTCTGGGTTTAGCTCCGAGATCTGACGAGATAGGGTGTCACCGAGACTGGTGGTGGCCGTGTAGGCACATATTTGCTGCCACGCTTTGCTTTTTTAAATCTATCAATATGTTTTTTTTTTTTCATAATACATTAATATTGAAAGTATCTTTTTTTTCTTTTTTCTCAAATGATAAAAGTGCAACGTCGACCAAGCGTTTTTGGAGGAATAAGCAGCTTACAGCACCTGGTATTCCCAGGCGTCTCCCCCATCCAAGTACTAACCAGGCCCGACTCTGCTTAGCTTCCCGAGATCTGACGAGATCGGGCGTCACCAGACTGGTGCGCCGGTAGGCAATATTTGCTGCCACGCTTTGCTTTTTTTAAATCTATCAATATGTTTTTTTTTTCATTTCATAATACATTAATATTGAAAGTATCTCGCTTTTTTTTTTCTCAAATGATAAAAGTGCAACGCCGACCGCGCTTTTGAGGAATAAAGAAGAGCTTTACAGCTGTTAACCTGGTATTCCCAGGCGTCTCCCATCCAAGTACTAACCAGGCCCGACTCTGCTTAGCTTCCCGAGATCTGACGAGATCGGGCGCCACCAGACTGGTGTGGCAGTAGGCAATATTTGCTGCCACGCTTTGCTTTTTTTAAATCTATCAATATGTTTTTTGTCATTTCATAATACATTAATATTGAAAGTATCCCGCTTTTTTTTTTCTTTTCTCAAATGATAAAAGTGCAACGTCCGACCAAGTGCTTTTGAGGAATAAGTTAAAGAGCTTACAGCACCTGGTATTCCAGGCGTCTCCCATCCAAGTACTAACCAGGCCCGACTCTGCTTAGCTTCCGAGATCTGACGAGATCGCGCCACCAGACTGGTGGCCGTGAGGGCAATATTTGCTGCCACGCTTTTGCTTTTTTAAATCTATCAATATGTTTTTTTTTCATAATACATTAATATTGAAAGTATCTCGTTTTTTTTTCTTTCTCAAATGATAAAAGTGCAACGCCGATCATGCTTTTGAGGAATAAGTTAAAGAGCTTACAGCACCAGGAGTTCCCAGACGGTCTCCCATCCAAGAACTAACCAGGCCCAAATCTGCTTAGCTTCCGAGATCTGACGAGATTGGGCGACACCAGACTGGTGTGGCCGTAGGCAATATTTCCTGCCACACTTTGCTTTTTTAAATCTATCAATATGTTTTTTTGTCTTTTCATAATACATTAATATTGAAAGTATCTCGTTTTTTTTTCTTTCTCAAACGATAAAAGTGCAACGTCGACTGCATTTTGGAGGAAAAAGTTAATGAGCTTACAGCACCTGGTATTCCCAGGTGGTCTCCCATCCAAGTACTAACCAGGCCCGACTCTGCTTAGCTTCCGATATCTGACGAGATCGGGCGCCACCAGACTGGTGTGGCCGTAGGCAATATTTGCTGCCACGCTTTGCTTTTTTAAATCTATCAATATGTTCTTTTTGTCATTTCATAATACATTAATATTGAAAGTATCTCGTTTTTTTTTCTTTCTCAAATGATAAAAGTGCAACGTTGACTGCGTTTTTGAGGAATAAGTTAAAGAGCTTACAGCACCTGGTATTCCCAGGCGTCTCCCATCCAAGTACTCAACCAGGTCCGACTTGTTTAGCTTCCGACATCTGACGAGACTGGCGCCACCAGACTGGTGTGGCTGTAGGCAATATTTGCTGCCACGCTTTGCTTTTTTAAATCTATCAATATGTTTTTTTGTCATTTCATAATACATTAATATTGAAAGTATCTTGTTTTTTTTTCTTTCAAATGATAAAAGTGCAACGCCGATCATGCTTTTTGAGGAATAAGTTGAAGAGCTTACAGCACCTGGTATTCCCAGGCGGTCTCCCATCCAAGTACTCAACCAGGCCCGACTCTGCTTAGCTTCCGAGATCTGACGAGATCTGGCGCCACCAGACTGGTGTGGGTGTAGGCAATGTTTGCTGCCACGCTTTGCTTTTTAAATCTATCAATATGTTTTTTTTTCATATAACATTAATATTGAAAGTATCTCGTTTTTTTTTCTTTCTCAAATGATAAAAGTGCAACGTCGACTGCGTTTTTGAGGAATAAGGTGAAGAGCTTACAGCACCTGGAATTCGCAGGGAGTGTCCCATCCAAGTACTAACCAGGCCCAAATCTGCTTAGCTTCCGAGATCTGACGAGATCAGGCGACCACAGACTGGTGTGGCCGTAGGCAATATTTGCTGCCACGCTTTGTTTTTTTAAATCTATCAATATGTTTTTTGTCATTTCATAATACATTAATATTGAAAGTATCTCGTTNTTTTTTTTCTTCAAAATGATAAAAGTGCAACGTCGATCATGCTTTTGAGGAATAAGTTAAAGAGCTTACAGCACCTGGTATTCCCAGGCGGTCTCCATCCAAGTACTAACCAGGCCTGACTCTGCTTAGCTTCCCGAGATCTGACGAGATCGCACCAGACTGGTTTGTCTGTAGCCAATATTTCCTGCCACGCTTTGCTTTTTTAAATCTATCAATATGTTTTTTTGTCATTCATGATACATTAATGTTGAAAGTATCTCTGTTTTTTTTTTTCTCAAATGATTAAAGTGCAACGTCGATCATGCTTTTGGAGGAATAAGTTAAAGAGCTACAGCACCTGGTATTCCCAGGCGTCTCCATCCAAGTACTAACCAGGCCCGACTCTGCTTAGCTTCCCGAGATCTGACCCAGATGCGCCACCAGACTGGTGTGGCAGAGGTAATATTTGCTGCCACGCTTTTGCTTTTTAAATCTATCAATATGTTTTTTGTCATTTCGAAATACATTAATATTGATAGTTTCTCCTTTTTTTTCTTTCCTAAACAATAAAAGTGCAACGTCGACTGCGTTTTTGAGGAATAAGTTGAAGAGCTTACAGCACCTGGTATTCCCAGGCGGTCTCCCATCCAAGTACTTAACCAGGCCTGACTCTGCTTAGCTTCCGAGATCTGACGAGATTGCGCTGGCCACCAGACTGTTGCATGTAGGCAATATTTGCTGCCACGCTTTTGCTTTTTTAAATCTATCAATATGTTTTTTTGTCATTTCATAATACATTAATATTGAAAGTATCTGTTTTTTTTTTTCAAAATGATAAAAGTGCAACGCCGACCGCGTTTGAGGAATAAGTTAAAGAGCTTACAGCACCTGGTATTCCCAGGCGGTCTCCCATCCAAGTACTCAACTAGGTCCGACTCAGTTAGCTTCCGAGATCTGGACGAGATCGGGCGCCACCAGACTGGTGTAGGCAGTATTTGCCACGCTTTGCTTTTTTAAATCTATCAATATGTTTTTTTTTCATAATACATTAATATTGAAAGTATCTCGCTTTTTTTTCTTTCTCAAATGATAAAAGTGCAACGTCGACTGCGTTTTTGAGGAATAAGTTAAAGAGCTTACAGCACCTGGTATTCCCAGGCGGTCTCCCATCCAAGTACTCACCAGGCCCGACTCTGCTTAGCCTCCGAGATCTGACGAGATCGGGCGCCACCAGACTGGTGTGGCGGTAGGCAAGATTTGCTGCCTCGCTTTGCTGTTTTAAATCTATCAATATGTTTTTTTTTCATAATACATTAATATTGAAAGTATCTTTTTTTTTTTTTTCAAATGATAAAAGTGCAACGCCGACTGCGTTTTGGAGGAATAAGTTAAAGAGCTTACAGCACCTGGTATTCCCAGGCGTCTCCCATCCAAGTACTCAACCAGGCCCGACTCTGCTTCGCTTCCGAGACCTGACGAGCTGGGGCGACACCAGACTGGTGTGCCTGTAGGCAACATTTGCTGCCTCGCCTTGCTTTTTTAAATCTATCAATATGTTTTTTTTGTCATTCCATAATACATTAATATTGAAAGTATCTCGTTTTTTCTTTTTCTCAAACGATAAAAGTGCAACGCCGATCATGCGTTTTGAGGAATAAGTTAAAGAGCTTTACAGCACCTGGTATTCCCAGGTGGTCTCCCGTCCAAGTACTTTTTGGCAACCAGGCTCGACTCTGCTTAGCTTCCGAGATCTGACGAGATCGGGCCACCAGACTGGTGGGCAGAGGCAATATTTCCTGCCACTCTTTGCTTTTTTAAATCTATCAATAGGTTTGTTTGTCATTTCATGATACATTAATGTTGAAAGTATCTCGTTTTTTTTTTTTCTCAAATGATAAAAGTGCAACGCCGATCATGCTTTTTGGAGGAATAAGTTAAAGAGCTTACAGCACCTGGTATTCCCAGGCGGTCTCCCATCCAAATACTAACCAGGCCCGACTCTGCTTAGCTCCGAGATCTGACGAGATAGGGCGTCACCAGACTGGTGTGGCCAGAGGCAATATTTGCTGCCACACTTTTGCTTTTTTAAATCTATCAATATGTTTTTTTTGGTCATTTTCATAATACATTAATATTGAAAGTATCTCGTTTTTTTCTTTCTCAAATGATAAAAGTGCAACGTCGATTTATGCTTTTTGAGGAAAGTTAAAGAGCTTACAGCACCTGGTATTCCCAGGCGGTCTCCCATCCAAGTACTAACCAGGCCCGACTCTGCTTAGCTTCCGAGATCTGGACGAGATCGGGCGCCACCAGACTGGTGTGGCCGAGGCATATTTGCTGCCACGCTTTGCTTTTTTTAAATCTATCAATATGTTTTTTTTTCATTTGCTAATACATTAATATTAATATTGAAAGTATCTCGTTTTTTTTTCTTTCTTTCTCAAAATGATAAAGTGCAACGGCCGATCATGCTTTTGAGGAATAAGTTAAATGAGCTTACAGCACCTGGTATTCCCAGGCGTCTCCCATCCAAGTACTAACCAGGCCCGACTCTGCTTAGCTCTCGAGCATTCGACGAGATTGCGCTGCCACCAGACTGTTGTGGCAGAGGCAATATTTGCTAAACACGCTTTGCTTTTTTAAATCTATCAATATGTTTTTTTTGTTGTCATTTCATAATACATTAATATTGAAAGTATCTCGTTTTTTTTTCTTTCTCAAATGATAAAAGTGCAACGTCGATTGCGTTTTTGAGGAATAAGTTGAAGAGCTTACAGCACCTGGTATTCCCAGGCGGTCTCCCATCCAAGTACTTTAACCAGGCTCGACTCTGCTGAGCTTCCGAGATCTGACGAGCTCGTGCGCCACCAGACTGGTGTGGTCGTAGTAGGCAATATTTCCTGCCACTCTTTTGCTTTTTTAAATCTATCAATATGTTTTTTTTTTCATGATACATTAATTTTGAAAGTATCTCGTTTTTTTTTCTTTTTTTTTTTCAAATGATAAAAGTGCAACGCCGACTGGCGCTTTTTGAGGAATAAGTTAAAGAGCTTACAGCACCTGGTATTCCAGGTATGGGTCTCCCATCCAAGTACTAACCAGGTCCCGGACTGCTTAGCTTTCCCGAGATCTGATCGATTTAGATCGGGAAGGCCCACCAGACTGGTGTGGCCAGAGAGGGCAATATTTGCTGCCACGCTTTTGCTTTTTTTAAATCTATCAATATGTTTTTTTGTCATGTCATTTCATAATACATTAATATTGAAAGTATCTCGTTTTTTTTTTCTTTCTCAAATGATAAAAGTGCAACGCCGACTCGCGCTTTTTGAGGAATAAGTTCAAGAGCTTACAGCACCTGGTATTCTGCAGGTATGTCCTCCAATCCAAGTACTAATTCAGGTCTCGACTCTCTGCTTAGCTTCCTTAGAGATCCGACGAGATCGGGCGCGTTGTCACCAGACTGGTGTGGTCAGAGGGCAAATATTTCTCTGCCACGCTTTGCTTTTTTTAAATCTATCAATATGTTTTTTCGTTGTCATTTCATAATACATTAATATTGAAAGTATCTCCGTTTTTTTTTGTTTTTCTTTTTCTTTCAAACGATAAAAGTGCAGGAAAACGCCGACCGCGCTTTGGAGGAAAATTGTTAATGAGCGCTTACTCGGATGGCAGCACCTGGTATTCCCAGGCGGCTCCCCATCTGGGTTCAAGTACTAATACTAACCAGGCCCGACTCTGCTTAGCTTCCGAGATCTGACGATCGGGCGTATACCAGACTGGTGTGGTCCGAGAGGGCAATATTTGCTGCACACGCTTTTGCTTTTTTTAAATCTATCAATATGTTTTTTTTCATTTTTCATATAACTGCTATTAATATTGAAAGTATCTCGTTTTTTTTTCTTTTCTCAAATGATAAGCGCAATGTCGACTAGCGCGTGCTTGAGAGGAATAAGTTAAAGAGCTTACAGCACCTGGTATTCCCAGGCGGTCTCCCATCCAAGTACTTAACCAGGTCCGGACTCTGCTTAGCTTCCGAGATCTGGACGAGATCGTGGCTTCACCAGGATCTGGTGGGCCCTGAGCGCATGATGGCCAAGCCACGCGGTTTCTTAGTTTTTTAAATCTAATTTAATATGTTTTTTTGTCATTTTCATAATACATTAATATTGAAAGTATCTCGTCGCTTTTTTTCTTCTCAAATGATAAAAGTGCAACGTCCGACCGCGCTTTTTGGAGGAATAAAAGTTAAAGAGCTTACAGCACCTGGTATTCTAGGCGGTCTCCCCATCCAAGTACTCAACCAGGCCCGACTCTGCTTAGCTTCCGAGATCTGGATCGTGAGATCGTATGCGCCACCAGACTGGTAAAATGTGGCCTTTAGGCAATATTTTCGCCACGCTTTTTGCTTTTTTAAATCTATCAATATGTTTTTTGTCATTTGTCATTTCATAATACATTAATATTGAAAGTATCTCGTTTTTTCTCTCTTTTTCTCAAATGATAAAGTGCAACGACTTTCTGATCATGCTTTTGAGGAATACTGGGTTAAAGGCAGCTTGAATTGCAGCACCTGGTATTCCCAGGCGTCTCCCCATCCAAGTACTTCCAATCCAGGCCCGAAATCTGCTTTAGCGCTTCCGAGATCTGATTTAGATTGCGCGTCCACCAGACTGGTGTGGCCGTAGGGCAATATTTCCTGCATACTCTTTTGCTTTTTAAATCTAATATGTTTTTTGTCATTTCATGAATAAATTAATATTGAAAGTATCTCGCTTTTTTTGTTTTTCTCAAATGTTAAAAAGTGCAATCGCCGATTTTGAGGAATAGTTAAAAGAGCTTACAGCACCTGGTATTCCCAGGCGGTCTCCCATCCAAATGACTAACCACAGGCCCGACCTCCCTGCTTAGCTTCCCGAGATCTGGACGAGATCACGCCACCAGACTGGTGGCCGATAATATTTGTTGCCACGCTTTGCTTTTTTTAAATCTATCACTATGCTTTTTTCATATAACATTAATATTGAAAGTATCTTGTTTTTTTTTTTTCTTTTCAAATGATAAAAAGTGCAACGCCGACTTTGAGGAATAAGAAGAGCCATAGCACCTGGTGGCCCCAGTGGTCTCCCCATCCGGCACTTGGCCAGGCCCGACTCTGCAGCTTTCCGAGATCTGACGAGATCACGCCACCAGACTGGTGTGGGTCAGAGAATATTTGCTGCCACTTTTGTTTTTTTAAATCTATGAATATGTTTTTTTTTGTCATTTCATAATACATTAATATTGAAAGTATCTTGCTTTTTTTTTCTTTTCAAACGATAAAAGTGCAACGTCGACTGCGTTTTGGAGGAAAGTTAATAAGCTTACAGCACCTGGTATTCCCAGGTCTCCCATCCGGTACTAACCAACCAGGCCCCGACTTCGCTTAGCTTCCCGAGATCTGACGAGAGATCGGGCGGCCACCAGACTGGTGTGGCCAGAGGCAATATTTGCTGCCACGCTTTGCTTTTTTAAATCTATCGCGTTTTTTTCATATGCACAATATTGGAAAAGTATCTGTTTTTTTTCTTCAAATGATAGTGCAACGCCTGCATCGCTTTTGAGGAATAAGTTTAACGAGCTACAGCACCTGGAATTCTGCGGTATGTCTCCCCATCCGTACTAACTAGAGGGCCCAAATTGCTTAGCCTGAGATTCGACGAGATCGGGCGTCACCAGACTGGCAGGTGTGGCCGTAGGCAATATTTGCTGCCACGCTTGTTTTTTTTAAATCTATCAATATGTTTTTTTCATAATAGGCTATGGCTGAAAGTATCTCGTTTTTTTTTTCTTTTCAAACGATAAAAGTGCAACGTCGACTGCATTTTTGAGGAAAAGTTAATATTACAGCACCTGGTATTCTAGGTCTCCCATCCAAGTACTAACCAGGCCCGACTCTGCTTAGCTTCCGATATCTGACGAGATCACGCCACCAGACTGCGCCGTAGGGCAATATTTGCTGCCACGCTTTGCTTTTTTAAATCTATCAATATGTTTTTTTTGTCATTTCATAATACATTATTGAAAGTATCTCTTGTCAGTTTTTTTTTCTTTTCTCAAATGATAAAAGTGCAACGTTGATCATGCTTTGAGGAATAAGTTAAGATTACAGCACCTGGTATTCCCAGGCGGTCTCTCCCATCCAAGTACTAACCAGGCCTCGACTCTGCTTTAGCTTCCGAGATCTGGATTTGCAGATCAAGGGCCACTCAGACTGGTGTGGCTGGGAGGCAATATTTTGCTGCCACGCTTTTGCTTTTTTTAAATCTATCAATATGTTTCTTTGTCATTTCATCACAATACATTAATATTGAAAGTATCTTGTTTTTTTTTCTTCTTTCTCTCAAATGATAAAAGTGCAACGCTCGACTTTGCGTTTTTGAGGAATAAGTTAAAGAGCTTACAGCACCTGGGCAGGGCTCCCAGGAAGCGGTCTCCCATCCAAGTACTCAACCAGGCCCGACTCTGCTTTAGCTTCCCGAGATCTGACGAGATCGGGCGCTACCAGACTGGTGGCTGTAGGCATACGTTTGCTGCCACGCTTTTGTTTTTTAAATCTATCAACATGTTTTTTTTTTTCATATAACATTAATATTGAAAGTATCTCGTTTTTTTTTTCAAATGATAAAGTGCAACGTCGATCATGTTTTTGAGGAATAAGTTAAAGAGCTTACAGTAATCTGGTATTCCCAGGCGGTTCCCATCCAAGTACTAACCAGGCCCGACTCTTGCTTAGCTTCCCGAGATCTGACGAGACTGGCGCCACTCAGACTGGTGGCCGTGAGGCACATTTGCTGCCACGCTTTGTTTTTTAAATCTATCACGTGTTTTTTGTCATTTCATGATACATTAATGTTGAAAGTATCTCGTTTTTTTTTTTTTTTTTCTGTATCGATAAAAGTGCAACGCCGACTGCGTTTTGAGGAAAGTTAAAAGAGCTTACAGCACCTGGTATTCCCAGGCGTCTCCCATCCAAGTACTAACCAGGCCCGATTGCTTAGCTTCCGAGATCTGACGAGATCGTGTCACCAGACTGGTGTGGCCAGAGGCAATATTTGCTGCCACGCTTTTGCTTTTTTAAATCTATCAATATGTTTTTTTTTTTTCAAAATACATTAATATTGAAAGTATCTTTTGTTTTTTTTCTTTTCTCAAATGATAAAAGTGCAATCGCCGATCATGCTTTTTGAGGAATAAGTTAAAGAGTTTACAGCACCTGGTATTCCCAGGCAGTCTCCCATCCAAGTACTAACCAGGCCCGACTCTGCTTAGGCTTCCGAGATCTGACGAGATTGTGCTAGTCACCAGACTGTTGTGGCTGTAGGCACATTTCCCTGCCACTCTTTTGCTTTTTTAAATCTATCATCATATTTTTTTATTATTTCATGATACATTAATGTTGAAAGTATCTCTTGTTTTTTTTTTCAAATGATAAAGTGCAACGTCACTGCTTTTGAGGAATAAGTTAAAGAGCTTACAGCACCTGGTATTCCCAGGCGGTCTCCCATCCAAGTACTAACCAGGCCCGGGATTGCTTAGCTTCCGAGATCTGACGCAGATCGGGTGTCACCAGACTGGTGTGGCCAGAGGCAATATTTCCAGCCACTCTTGCTTTTTTTAAATCTATCAATATAAGCTTTTTTTTTTTTCATAATAAATTAATATTGAGTATCTCTTTTTTTTTTTCTCAAATGATATGCGCAACGTCGATCATGCTTTTGGAGGAATAAGCAAAGAGCTTACAGCACCTGGTATTCCCAGGCAGTCTCCCATCCAAGTACTAATCTCAGGCCCGACTCTGCTTAGCTTCCCGAGATCTGACGCAGATCGGCCACCAGACTGGTAATGAGGCACATTATTTCCAGCCACTCTTTGCTTTTTTTTAAATCTATCACATAAGTTTTTTTTTTCATAATAAATTAATATTGAAAGTATCTCTTTTTTTTCTTCTTTCTCAAATGATAAAAGTGCAACGTCGCATCATGCTTGGAGGAATACAAAGAGGCCAGCAGCACCTGGCATTCCCAGGCAGTCTCCCCCATCCAAGTACTAACCAGGCCCGACTCTGCTTAGCTTCCGAGATCTGACGAGATCGGCGCAC
>JAYMGU010000600.1:0-12310 GCA_036178185.1 Liparis tanakae | reverse complement strand
AAATTTTCCCAATTGGATAGAGCCCCAAACAAAAACACGTGTAGGGATTTTTTTGCGCGGTTGTTGAACTCAACTGCAGCACGCTGGAAAAGAAGCGCTTTTGATGACGTGGTTGGTTACGCACTGTTGTTCATATGTCCGTCATCGTGATAAAGCCCCCTGACAATTTGTTTGGGCCCCGGGTAAATTTTTGACCGGAGAATAATTTCTCCCCAATGGAGCAATGCCAGACCCAACTTCCCGACCAAATTTGTTTAGGGCGGGCCTAAGTTCGGTCTGGTATCCAGGCTATTAAAAACAAGATAAGCCCCTAAAATGTTAGTTGGGCCATAGATGTAACACAATGAAAAAAAATTAAAAGATGACAGAAAATTTGGTATGAAACGCATTCCAGCATGTCGGAGAACTACCCAATTATCTGTTTTTCACAAAATTAAAAATACTAGGTGAGGAGCAATTTTTAAAGCTGAATTTCGAGGTCCATGTCATCCATCTATTTTCAACAAGCCAGACAAGAATCATAACAATTTCAATAGGGTCCTCGGACAGACTTTGTCAGTCGCTGGGACCCTATAGTTCAGACTTCTATACGCTTTTCTAAGTACACAAAGATGCTTAAAAATGGGGAAATAATAAAAGAGGAAACTCTTACCTGACATGATAACGACGCTCAGAAGAATTTTGTTCATCCTCGTCGAACCTCTGTTCCTCTGTGTCAGGCAAGAGTTGTTGTCCAACACCGACTGTTGTGACTGTTGATGTGCAGCTCATGCAAAGTACAGCCAACAACAACCATTTCTCTAATGGATTTAGTGTAGAGCAAGCATAGGGCCTGTAAAGGCGGAGCAAGCATTGGGTCTGTTGCTTTCTTCTTCTCTGGGGAAAGTAATTCCTTCTAATGCCCCAGTCACTGATCCGGAAGGGGCTGTGTTTTTGTAAATGAAGGTGCACCCTTCTGGTTTTGTTTAGTTATTCACAGGTTGCACTTATTGTTATTATCTTGAAAATACAGTGGGAAAAAAGTATTTAGTCAGCCACCAATTGTGCAAGTTCCCCCACTTAAAAGATGAGAGGCCTGTAATTTTCATCATAGGTAGACCTCAACTATGAGAGAGACAAATGAGGAAAAAAATTCAGAAAATAACTTTGTCTGATTTTTAAAGAATTCATTGGTAGATTCCTCAAGTACAATAAGTATTTGGTCAATAACAAAAGTTCATCTCAATCCTTTGTTATCTACCCTTTGTTGGCGATGGCAGAGGTCAAACGTTTTCTGTAAGTCTTTACAAGCGTTCCACACACTGTTGCAGGTATTTTGGCCCATTCCTCCATGCAGATCTCCTCTAGAGCAGTGATGTCGCTAAGCAACATGGACGCTTTAACTCCCCCCACAGGTTGTCTATGGGGTTGAGATCTGAGACTGGCTAGGCCGCTCCAGGACCTTGAGATTCTTCTTCTGAAGCCCCTCCTTCGCTGCCCGGCGGTGTGTGTGTGGGGTCACTGTCCTGTTGATGGACCCAGCCACGGTTCATCTTCTGTGCCCTTGCTGATGGAAGGATGGTTTCACTCAAAATCTCACGATACACGGCCCCATTCATTCTTTCCTTTACACGGATCAGTCGTCCTGGCCCCCTTGCAGAAGAACAGCCTCAAAGCACGATGTCTCCACCCCCATGCTTCACTGTAGGTATGGTGTGCAGCTCAGCATCCTTTCTCCTCCAAACACGACGAGTTGAGTTTTTACCAAAAGTTATATTTTGATTTCATCTGACCAAAAAACATTCTCCGATCCTCTTCTGGATCATCCAGATGCTCTCTGGCGAACTTCAGACGGGCCTGGACCTGTCCTCTGGCACTGCAGGGTTTGAGTCCCTGGCGGCGTAGTGTGTAACTGATGGTAGCCGTGGTTACGCTGGTTCCAGCTCTCTGCAGGTCATCCACTAGGTCCCCTGTGTGCTTTGGGATTGGTATTCCCCGTTCTTGTGATCATCTTGACCCCGGGGAGATCTTGCGTGGAGCACCAGATCAACGGAGACTATCAGTGTTCTTGTATGTCTTCTATTTTCTAATAATTGCTCCCACAGTTGATTTCTTCACACTGAACTTGATTTTTTTCTATTTTGTCTTTCATGGTTGAGGTTTACCTATGATGAAAATTACAGGCCTCTCTCATCTTTTTAAGTGGGAGAACTTGCACAATTGGTGGCTTTACTAAATACTTTTTTTCCCCACTGTATATCCCATGCAAAACAGTCCAAGTAAGCTCTTTCGTTGCCACTGTGCTTTTTGCACATACAACTTCATTTGCATTGCTATAAAAAAAGTGATTGCACATTTGGTTTACTTGAAAAATATTGCATTATTCTTCATTTGAAATAGCATAGATGGAGGAATCACAAAGCTATTCCCAAAAACAAGTCAGCATAGTCCATGTTGTTGCTGGTTCATGAACATTTTTTTTCCTCCAAAGTGGACGTGACAAAAGTTTGAAAAACCACAAATTAGGCTAACACAATTGCCTCGACTTTCTGTGAATAATTGTTGTAATTCCATTTTCTCCTGAAACTACTGTCAACGTTGCTCTTTTTATCTGCTCTTTCAGTACCTAATATTAAATTGAAGGCCGGCAATCTGTGTACTGCGAATATACAGAGGTTTAAAGTGTCACACATCAATGCAGTATAGCAAATAAAAGCCCACTGCGGAATGGCACCCTTCATCGAGACAAGCTCATGCAAACAGGACACGGAAGATGCAAAGTCCAGAAGCCAAAGATGAACCAGCGTCCCTGAGGAATGACAAGCACGGCAAAATGAAGATGCTGGAGAAGTGAGAGTATTGTCTTTAGTTTTTATCCGACCCTGCTATACTTTTTGGGAATCTCGCGGATGCGCTGAAATTTCGTGATGGAAGGGAACACTTTCGTCTCTATAGTATCAAGCAAGATGCCTCGAAACTCCAACGCGTCTATGGCCCCATGGTTTTCTAATCTGTAAGTGGAATGCAGAGAGTTGGAACCACAGTTTGTAATATAAATAGTGGGGTGCCTGAGCTGTGTCGTGTGGGGATCTATCACAGAAAGCGTCCAGTAAATGCAACACCCGTGGAACACTGACTCTGTTCAACAGCGGTAGACTTTACTTCAAATCTATAAAGCGTTTAATTAAAAATCATGATACAGTTAGACAACATGCATGGACCCAACGTTCAGAGCTGACACCATTCAAGGCCTCAGAGCTGAAGGAAGGGGTGCTGAACCGAGCTTGTAGTGGCCATTGAAATACACAACAAGACCAGTTCTGATTGGTCTGGAACAAAGAGGGTGCTGTCTTCTCATTGGTTCTTGCTCCTCTGCTTCCTTCGTTGTTGCTCATTCATTAGTCCTTGTGGCCCGCCGTTGAGAGCATATGTAGTGAGAAGTGTGGGAAAAGAAGAGGTATGTTTGACTTGATACTTTCTTTTTTAGCTTCTCCTACAGGGCTGGGGAGTATGACACTCTTATCTCTTCCGGGATGGGACGCGTCTCCAGAAGGTCATTCTCAGGAGAGCAATAAAGAGGCTCTATCAGTAAATAAGGATGCCAAGGAGGGCATGCATGTGTGTGTGTGTCAAAAGGGGACCCTGTGGTTGACCCCAGCCACTTACTGCTATGTCTGGACCGTGTCTTATCTTAACTGCGCTCAGTGAAGGTCCTCTAGTTGCTTCTCCTGAGCTGTGAGTATATAGTCTTTGTGTATAAAGTCTTTGTTCTAAACATCTCTATGCGTGAGGCGTGGGAGGGGTGGTGCATAAAACACTTTCTTGTGATTCACGATCCTCTACTTCGATCAACCAGGTGCGGAATGCCCTTGTTAAAGCTTTTGACCTTCGTGACCTTTCCACCTTACACATAATATTAATGCACACAATAATAGGGTAAGCTAAGCGAAAGTATATATTCTTTACACCATTGTCAACTGAGACGTAATGTAGGCCAAATTTCTCTGAGGCATGAGGGTATTGAGGTCTGATAGACACATCTAAGATTAATCTTTTTCTTCAATGTTAATTTACAGGAAATATATACGGTATGCTTTGGAATTATCATTGTTAGTTTAAATACAACATCTTCTCACTTTGTTACGTATACACAGAGTTTTCACAAAATGTTTAATCATGCAAATTTGGTTTAAAGTCCTGGAAAGGTCCTGGAGATCCATTGGTAAGCATGTGGATGAACCCTGTTCACTGGTCAGCATATGGATAAACCTGTTCACTGGTCATGTGGATGAATCTGTTCACTGGTCATGTGGATGAACCTGTTCACTGGTCAGCATGTGGATGAACCCTGTTCACTGGTCATATGGATGAACCTGTTCACTGGTCACGGGATGAACCCTGTTCACTGGTAAGCATATGGATGAACCTGTTCACTGCTCATATGGATGAACCCTGTTCACTGGTCATGTGGATGAACCTGTTCACTGGTCATATGAATGAACCCTGTTCACTGGTGAGCATGTGGATGAACCCTGTTCACTGGTAAGCATGTGGATGAACCTGTTCACTGGTCATATGGATGCACCCTGTTCACTGGTCATGTGGATGAACCTGTTCACTGGTCATGTGGATGAACCCTGTTCACTGGTGAGCATGTGGATGAACCCTGTTCACTGGTCATATGGATGAACCTGTTCACTGGTCATGTGGATGAACCTGGTCACTGGTCATGTGGATGAACCTGTTCACTGGTCATATAGATGAACCTGTTCACTGGTCATGTGGATGAACCTGTTCACTGGTCAGCATGTGGATGAACCCTGTTCACTGGTCATATGGATGAACCTGTTCACTGGTCATGTGGATGCACCTGGTCACTGGTCATGTGGATGAACCCTGTTCACTGGTCATATAGATGAACCTGTTCACTGGTCATGTGGATGAACCTGTTCACTGGTCAGCATGTGGATGAACCCTGTTCACTGGTCATATGGATGAACCTGTTCACTGGTCATGTGGATGAACCTGTTCCTGGTCAGCATGTGGATGAACCCGCACAAAACAGACTGACCACGCTTTACTCAGCCCGACTCTTTGTGGGTTATACTTGTCATAAGTGTCGGTAAGGGGCGGAGCTAATCTCTGTTGCCTTACTCCGTGAAAAAATATTTTCCACATGGAATAATTGACCACTTTTTTCTACAATCTACTTATTATAAAAATAATGATTTAGATAGCGCTTTTCTGAGTACCCAAAGTCACTTACAGAGTGGAGAGTCCACTTATCCACACACACAGTCATCCCAGTGGTGGTAAGCTACATCAGTAGCCACAGCTGCCCTGACGCAGACTGACTGAGGTGTGGCAGCCAATCTGCGCCTACGGCCCTCCGACCACCACCAACACTCATTCACATCCATAAACCGGGTGAAGCTGTGTGCATGTCTTTATGTTGGTGGGGGAAACCAGAGTACTCGGAAACCCACGCCGGCACGAGGAGAACATGCAAACTCAACACAGAAAGGACCTGGGACGACCGGGATTGAACCCAGGACCTTATTGCTGTGAGGCACAGTGTAACCACTGAGCCACCGTGCTGCAAATTATTATTATGTTATTATTGGAAATAACACAACATGGTAACATCTAAGCGCCCTGGTGTATGGGTTCATACCTTCACCGTAGAGCATGCAGCTGCGGAATGTCTTCGACGACGGAATGACTTCCGCATCCAGCGCCACGAGAGCAGCAGCAACCAATTAGATTCATCAACAGCGGAGCAGCTCAGCGGTGATTGGCTCTCACAACGCAGCGCTCTGTCCTCTCCTCTGCTCCGCCATTGTTTCTTCTGCGCTCAACTCAACTTTTGTTCATACTCAGCGACTTATTGAGTGCAGTAATTCGCTACGACACAACTAATCGATAATGATTGCCAACTATTTTAATAATCAATTTTATTAATTCGTTGTTGCAGCCCTACCGACAATGGTTAATTAGGTGTATTAGATCATTTCCAACAGCACACCTGACGATTCTCACAGCACACTGGTTTAAAATCACTGTGTTAGGAGACAGATCTATACTGGACCTCTTTCAGTTGAAGAGTTTCTTACCAGCCAATCAGATTGTTGCTGTCAAACTTGAACAGAGTTCCCTGCTCTGCTTGTCACTTGTCATTTCAGCTCAAACCTGAATGTGACCCTCGTCCACCCAGTCACCTGCAGGCAGCATGCGGTCATACTCATGGTTTAACAGCGGAGATACTTCTCGACTTCTTGTCAGTGTTTGTTTGCTAAAAGTGTTCCATGATCAGATCTCATTCTTCTGGGAGCCATCTTGGGATCTGACAATGATACAGATGTCCTAACAAGACTCGGGGACTTAATTCTGTTCAAACTGATGCACTTCTGTGCTTTACATATTATTTCCTTACAAACTCTCTTGGCTTTCAACTAAAAACACACCAGGCCGGCCTGGTACCTCCCAGAGGATTACACACTTTGTTTGGACATTTAAATATTGTTACAGAACTCACTTCTACTATTGGACATCATCCACACCTCAGGGAATGTTCCTTTCAAACTCGACGTACTCATGACAAAACCTTATTCGACCTGAGCAGAACATGCACACGTTCAACAATGAAGACATCATATTCATGATATTCATGATATCATATTATTGTGATCTCATAATCATTTGGTCCTGTATAGATGTGATCTCATATTCATGTGATCTCATATTACAATAGAACATAAGAGAACGCTGCTTTTGAGCTTGTTTGGTTCCAGCCATCAGACTCTACTCTGACCTGAAGGACATGAAGAACTGTGGTGACACAGAACACAGAGTTACATGATTTATTGGGGCAAAAGAACCGTCCTCAACATGAAAAAAGCACACCTTCACCAATAAATCATTTACATTCAGAGTTATGGATGTATAAACTACAGAAGAAGGTTCTTCATTATTAAAGTAAAAGTAATTTTCATGCATAATAAACTCTTTTAGAGAGCTATAATCTAATTAACGACATGTTACTGGGCCATTATTACTACAAATTATTACAATAAGATGCTAGTAGCATTTTAACGCTGCAGCAGATTGAGATGCTACAAAACAAAGCTTCATATTCTATAAGCTCATCACACGTTTTATATTTAACATCGTAGGTTCATAAAGAAGATTTCTAGAGAAGGAAAAGGTTCTTTAGAAGCAAATGGTTCTGGGTAGAACCTCATCCCTTCAGGAAGAACCTGGTTGGAACCCTTATTTCTGAGTGTGTAGAAACTGAAGCTGACAGATGTAGTGGAAAAAGTCTAATGTACTATGAAATGGAAACTGGATACTTTACAGCAAAGGTCTGTACTTCGGAACTTTGGTTGTTTCTACTATTGATTGAGAGGAAGAGAAAGGAAGAAGAAAGGGAGAGAGGAAGCCTCTGACCAGAGTGGAATGAAAGAACATTACAGCTCATCCTCTACTTCTTCTCGATCGTCTCTCTTCCTTTGGAAGACTTTTTTCATCCGACTGCTTCCTCCAGCTCAGTTTGATGTCTGTCTCAGCCCCTGGTCCTCCAGCCTCTGTTTGAGCTAAGAGATGAAACATGTAGAAAAGAAGTCTTAGTAAACTGTTGTTCCCTTACATCCTACATCCTTTCTCTAACTGTCCTCATGGGACCCTCTGCTCTAGAGAACTCTGACTTCCACTTGAGCATCTTTTGTTGTTTCCATGTTCTTTGGACACAAGTCTACCTTCAATAAAGATGTGTCCATGTGTGCACTGCTCATAGCACCTTTTACATTGCTCTTATGAGTCCACTACATCTCATGTATCACCTGTTGTTCTGTTGCTAATGAGAGGAAGATGTCCTTCTTCAAGAGGTCCTCCATCACCACAGGGTCATTCAGATCCAGAGAGGAGCTTCTTTCTCCAGACTTACTTTCACCACTCGCTTTGCAACAGGAAAATTGTCTAAAAACAAACAAACAACCTTCATCAGCCACAAGATGGTGGATAATAATAAAAATCCTTGAATATTTAATACTTTGAATGATAAAAGACAAAAAGTGTGGTCATTTTTACATCAGCTAAATCTTTAAATATGGCCGATACAGAACACCTTAGCTTAGCATAGACATAGCATAAGCATTAATACATCACTCAGGCCAGCGCTTCTAAACTTAAGTCCACCTTTAGCGACTAAGTGAGTGACAGCTCACGTGGCAGCTACGGGGTCGGGTCTCCTAACTGGCCTCGGCTGCTGGCTGATTGGTACCCACCCAGCCGCTGACCCCGTCACTAGTCTTGCGGTCTGCTGAATTAAATAAAGACTGTTACCGAATAGAACCTCGTTGGTGTTGGCTAGTCCTTGGTGCTTTAAAGGAAACCTGCGGTGACGGTCACAGAGCTGTTACACTCACCAATGTAGCAGATGAACGCTGATTTGACGTTACAGTCCAGGGTCTCCCAATGTCCATCGACACTGAAGTCGCTGCCACACAAGTCTCAGAGTAGCCATTAGGTGGATGAGGCACCAGAGGATTCAGTCCCTAAATGAGGAGTCACTTCCATCAGACCACTGCCATCTGTCTCTGAAAAGCCCGATCCAGATTCTGACTCAGAGGAATTAGATTCTGGACCATCTGGTTCTCCTCCATGTTCCTCACACTGATCAGGTCTGTGTGGTGTTCTCTGCAGTAGCTCTGGGCCTCAGTCCACGTCATCCTAGTGTCAATGAAGACAAATGTGTTTGGCCCTGGAAGTAGAGCAGACTGAAGCTGAGTAGAGGAACCATAACAGACCACATGATGCAGACCAGTTTATTGTTGCTCAATGAATCTCAGAATGGAGGTGGAATCAACACAGAGCTGTGTGAGTATGAACATGCACATCCATGAAGGCAACAGATAATACTCTTCGTGATCTTCGTGTAGCTGAACTCTAATTCAAGTAACCAAGAGGAACCTTTAAGATGATCAGACTAGTCCTGGTCATCTGGTCTGAGTTTAGTATTTATTAAAAAATAATTTTAAAATTGATATTTAATAAATAATCAATACAACTTAAATGTAGGTTCATAGACTTACTTTTATATTAAGCAGACTATTCAAAGTAAGTATCCCACAAACTCTGCTTCCCTCCCATATCAAGACGGTTTGACCCAACCTGCACGCTCTGTCATAACCTGTTAACCACTGCGCAAACACGAGAGATGAAGTGCACTGAATCCCGTCAGTTTTCAGACAACTATGTTTTAATTGGTTTACGTCCACGAGTTGCAACCCACCCTTTCTGTGGAAAAAGTTTATGAAGCTAGCAACACCAAACATGCCAATCATTCTGGTAAGACTGAGTTTCTATAGACCTTAGTTTAGTCCTGATCTTCTACAGACCTCCTTTAGTACTGACACCACGTTGCTGGAGACCCAAAACCTATTGCTGATAACTCTTGAGGGAAGAACCAGAACCAGGACTGAGAGAGGCAGACTGTCAGACCCTGATGCAGTACAATGAGAGGTTTTCTAAAGGGACCCTGGTGCTCAGAAACAATACCACTTTAGTCCATAGGGGCGCCAGAACCAACACAGAAAGAATGTTTCTCGTAGTAACTTTATTATCCTCACCTCTGACATCGAGGCAGACAGAATTGAAGGACCAATCACAAGGAAAGTCTTTCCAGGAACCATTTTCCATCAAAATGCAGTCTTCTATATTCCAGTTGTTGTTTCGTTCTCCAGAAACCATCGTCTGAACTCCGCTCCCGGTTTGAAGAAACTTGTGTTTGACAGTGACCAACTCCATTTGTGCACGTGATAAGACAGTCCGATCCAGGCAGGCTGAAAGCAATATTTCACTGTGTTATAGATAAAGAGACTTTCTAACGATGCTAACAGCTCTAACAAAGACAGCATGGCTCCAGTATATATTTACATAGGCAATGTTTGGCATAGATTGTCTTCACTTTAGATGATGTCACACAAAATACTTAACTAACGACTAGTGGCTATCTGAATTCATCATGAATTGCAGTATTATAATCAAATTATCTCAATAACCATCTATAATTTCTAATTATTGTTTTGTATTATATATTACTTAATTTAAAATGCAGAATACATCATTTATAAAGTCAAAAAAACAATCATAAAAATGCATAATAGTCAAGCTATTAATCAAGAATAAACATTTAACTGTTTTCATGAATTAATGGCTCATGATTGTCAATGTTGAATCAATGTTTATAAATAATTAACTCATACTTAACTAATGCTAAATAGCTTATTGTTATTATAAAGTGTTATTGTATGTTGCATTAAATCATATTTAATAGAAAAATATAAATCTGTTAAGTAGATGTGTCAAATAAATGTCCCTCTGAAATGTAAGATAAACCAGCATTAAACTAAAAATACTCAGTAAAGTACAAGTCACACTGAGGTCCAGGTCATCTGCATACATTCCACCACTGTGAGAATGCAATAGTTCAGACCACCTGTCACTGAGTCACTGACGTAATGAAACTCACTGAGTGGACCGTTGTCTTCAGGGTCTCCAGGGTCTCCAGGTCCTCCAGGTCTCGTGCATGGTGGCCAGGTCCTTTAGTTCCTCTCTGCAGTGACTCTGTGCTTCAGCCATGGTCATCAGCTCATCAACAGCATGGTAGTGACGTCAGCAGCTGATGAGACGCACACAGTCCTGGATGGACAAAAGGCAAATTGATTACATTTAATATAATAACTTATGCTGCATTCACACAAGTGTTGAGTAGATCTCGTGCAAAGTCAATGCACAGACGTGATTGGTCACAAATGCCGTGAATTTTTGCGTCTGGCTGAATGACGATAAAATTTAAGCAAAGCAAATAATATGCCCGACACCGAGTTGAGACGCCCGCACTATCACTGACGTTATGCCGTTGATTAATCTAACTGGCTGTCCCACGATTTGGGGAGTTCCACAACAAGTATAAGCATAAATAGTGGTTATTTATTCTATGGTGGATGGAGGGAATTTTAACCACAGAGTAAAGCCACAGAGATGAGCAACGGCCCATGTAAGGATGAGAATGAAGCGAATAAAGACAATGAAGAGAATGACGTGGATGACGCAAGGAATTCACAAAAAGCCGTGCGAGTAAAGCTTTTGGTGTGAACGCAGCATTAGCTCACTCATGCAAAGTATACTTACATGAAAGTAAAAACATCAACATAGAAGTCGAAGTAAGAAGAATGTCAACAAAACACATTGTGAAACAGTATTATTACAATGTAAAATAATGATAATTAAAGCTGCGAGAGCGATGAACAGGAATCTCGCTCATCTCCGCTCGGCGAGGACACATGCATGCCGGGCGGACGCTTTTGCCATTTGTCACATATTGACTAAGAATAAAATTAGGCGTGCAGATATACTCAGGTCGTGACTTGTAATGAGCATGACAAGTTTAGGAGTAGATTCGAGTAAGTTCAGTTGAGACCACGAGGTGGGCGCTTTTGAGTATGTGAACATATTGCGGATCATGAAGTAAAAGTGTCATGTAAATTAAATGCAAAGAAATGATAAAATCAATAGTGCGTTAGCCTGAATCGAACACAGATCTCTGGTGATAAGACAAGCTTATTGCTCTCACATACAAACAGATGAAATTGTATGGTAGCTGTATTTTAAATTGAATAGATGATGTTCTTTTTAACTTTTAAGCTGTTTGTAGTTGTATGAGAAATGTTTGTTCTTCATGTGAATAATGTTCAGGCATTGACTGGCATCATGCATGATCTTTAGGCAGATTAGATGAGTTAAAAGCAATGCTTATAACATATCAATATCAAAAGAAAGTGGGCATTTATTGCAGTGCTCATAACGACAAGACTGTACGTGAAAAGTCATTTTTCCCAGCAATGTTCATTGTTTGAGTCTTGAGATTCTATCAAAATGATTTGAGACGATTCTTTTGCGTTTTGTGGGAGATGGCAAATTAAGCAAAAACGCCCCAAAATATGTCGCAATATTGTTGAGGTTACAAGCATTAAAAAACTAGCCTGAAGATGTCACTCAGAATTCTAGTCAGAATATGAGTCTGATACCGCTCGCGGTGCTGTGGTTATGGGGCGTGTCTCAACCGAACCAGGAAAGCAAATGACTCTTCGTTCAATTGATAGAGCTACAACCAATCAGAGCAACGTAGTATGTGATGTATTTTAAGCGACGCATAGTTGTTGAACTCAACGCAGCACGCTGGAAGAAGCAAGCGTACTTTTGATGCGTGGTTGGTTCGCACTGTTGTTCATATGTCCGCATCGTATAAAGCCCCCCCGACAATTTGTTGGCC
>JAYMGU010000599.1:0-12371 GCA_036178185.1 Liparis tanakae | reverse complement strand
ATGGTTAGTACTTGATGGGAGACCGCCTGGGAATACCAGGTGCTGTAAGTTTTAACTTATTCCTCAAAACGCAGTCGACGTTGCACTTTTATCATTTGAGAAAGAAAAAAAAACGAGATACTTTAAATATTAATGTATTATGAAATGACAAAAAAACATATTGATAGATTTAAAAAGCAAAGCGTGGCAGCAAAATTGCCTACGGCCACACCAGTCTGGTGACACCCGATCTCGCCAGATCTCGAAGCTAAGCAGAGTCGGGCCTGGTTAGTACTTGATGGGAGACCGCCTGGGAATACCAGGTGCTGTAAGCTCATTAACTTATTCCTCCAAACGCAGTCGACGCAGCACTTTTATCATTTGAGAAAAAAAAAGAGATACTTTCAATATTAATGTATTATGAAATGACAAAAACATATTGATAGATTTAAAAAGCAAAGCGTGGCAGCAAATATTGCCCACGGCCACACCAGTCTGGTGACGCGCAATCTGCCAGATCTCGGAAGCTAAGCAGAGTCGGGCCTGGTTAGTACTTGATGGGAGACCGCCTGGGAATACCAGGTGCTGTAAGCTCTTTAACTTATTCCTCCAAACGCAGTCGACGTTGCACTTTTTATCATTTGAGAAAAAAAAACGAGATACTTTCAATATTAATTTATTATGAAAAAACATATTGATAGATTTAAAAAGCAAAGCTTGGCAGCAATATTGCCTTCACGGCCACACCAGTTCAGGACGCCCGATCTCACCAGATCTCGGAAACTAAGCAGAGTCGGGCCTGGTTAGTACTTGATGGGAGACCGCCTGGGAATACCAGGTGCTGTAAGCTTTTAACTTTTTCCTCCAAAACGCAGTCGACATTGCACTTTATCATTTGAGAAAAAAGAGATACTTTCAATATTAATTTATTATGAAAAAAAACATATTGATAGATTTAAAAAGCAAAGAGTGGCAGCAAATATTGCCCACGGCCACACCAGCCTGGTGAGCTTCGATCTCTGCCAGATCTCGAAGCTAAGCAGAGTCGGGCCTGGTTAGTACTTGATGGGAGACCTCCTGGGAATACCAGGTGCTGTAAGCTCTTTAACTTATTCCTCCAAAACGCAGCGTCGACGCTGCACTTTCATCATTTGAGAAAAAAAACGAGATACTTTCAATATTAATGTATTATGAAATGACAAAAATATATTGATAGATTTAAAAGCAAAGCGTGGCAGCAATATTGCTTCACGGCCACACCATATTCTGGTGACGCCCGATCTGCCAGATCTCGGAAGCTAAGCAGAGTCGGGCATGGTTAGTACTTGATGGGAGACCGCCTGGGAATACCAGGTGCTGTAAGCTCTTTAACTTATTCCTCAAAAAACGCAGTCGACAAGTTGCACTTTTATCATTTGAGAAAAAAAAAGAGATACTTTCAATATTAATGTATTATGAAAAAAAAACATATTGATAGATTTAAAAAGCAAAGAGTGGTTGGAAATATTGCCCACGCCACACCAGTCAGGTGACACCCGATCTGCCAAATCTCGGAATCTAAGCAGAGTCGGGCCTGGTTAGTACTTGATGGGAGACCGCCTGGGAATACCAGGTGCTGTAAGCTCATTAACTTTTTCCTCTAAACGCAGTCGACAAGCTAGCACTTTTATCATTTGAGAAAGAAAAAAACGAGATACTTTCAATATTAATGTATTATGAAATGACAAAAAAAACATATTGATAGATTTAAAAAAGCAAAGTGGCAGCAAAAATTGCCCACGGCCACACCAGTCTGGTGACGCCCGATCTCGCCAGATCTCGAAGCTAAGCAGAGTCGGGCCTGGTTAGTACTTGATGGGAGACCGCCTGGGAATACCAGGTGCTGTAAGCTCATTAACTTTTTCCTCCAAAACGCAGTCGACGTTGCACTTTTATCATTTGAGAAAAAAAAAAAAACGAGATACTTTCAACATTAATGTATTATGAAATGACAAAAAATACATATTGAAAGATTTAAAAAAGCAAAGCGTGGCAGCAAAAATTGCCTCACGGCCACACCAGTTCAGGTGACGCCCGATCTCGCCAGATCTTGAAGCTAAGCAGAGTCGGGCCTGGTTAGTACTTGATGGGAGACAGCCTGGGAATACCAGGTGCTGTAAGCTCTTAACTTATTCCTCCAAAACGCAGTCGACGTTGCACTTTTATCATTTGAGAAAGAAAAAACGAGATACTTTCAATATTAATGTTATATGAAAAAAACATATTGATAGATTTAAAAAAGCAAAGAGTGGCAGGATATATTGTTCTACGCCACACCAGTTCGGTGACGCCTCGATCTCTGCCAGATCTCGGAAGCTAAGCAGAGTCGGGCCTGGTTAGTACTTGATGGGAGACCACCTGGGAATACCAGGTGCTGTAAGATCATTAACTTTTTTCTCCAAAGCAGTCGACGTTGCACTTTATCATTTGAGAAAAAAAAAACGAGATACTTTCAACATTAATGTATCATGAAATGACAAAAAACATATTGATAGATTTAAAAAGCAAAGAGTGGCAGGAAATATTGCTCACGGCCACACCAGTCTGGTGACGCCGATCTCACAGATCTCGGAAGCTAAGCAGAGTCGGGCCTGGTTAGTACTTATGGGAGACCGCCTGGGAATACCAGGTGCTGTAAGCTCTTTAACTTATTCCTCCAAACGCAGTCGACGTTGCACTTTTTATCATTTGAGAAAAAAAAGAGATACTTTCAATATTAAATTATTATGAAAAAAAACATATTGATAGATTTAAAAAGCAAAGCGTGGCAAAATATTGCCCTACGGCCACAACAGTCTGGTGACGCTAACTGGCCAGATCTTGGAAGCTAAGCAGATCTCGCCTGGTTAGTACTTGGATGGGAGACCGCCTGGGAATACCAGGTGCTGTAAGCTCTTTAACTTATTCCTCAAAACGCAGTCGACGTTGCACTTTTATCATTTGAGAAAGAAAAAACGAGATACTTTCAATATTAATGTATTATGAAAAAAAACATATTGATAGATTTAAAAAGCAAAGCGTGTTAGCAATATTGCTTCACACCACACCAGTCTGGTGACGCCCGATCTCGCCAGATCTAGGAAACTAAGCAGAGTCAGGCCTGGTTAGTACTTGATGGGAGACCGCCTGGGAATACCAGGTGCTGTAAGCTCTTTAACTTATTCCTCCAAAACGCAGTTGACATTGCACTTTTTATCATTTGAGTAAAAAGAGATACTTTCAATATTAATTTATTATGAAAAAAAACATATTGATAGATTTAAAAGCAAAGCTTGGCAGCAATATTGCCTACGGCCACACCAGCCTGGTGAAGCCTGATCTCGTCAGATCTCGAAGCTAAGCAGAGTCGGGCCTGGTTAGTACTTGATGGGAGACCTCCTGGGAATACCAGGTGCTGTAAGTTTTAACTTTTTTCTCCAAAAGCAGTCGACGCTTGCACTTTTATCATTTGAGAAAAAAAAACGAGATACTTTCAACATTAATGTATCATGAAATGACAAAAACATATTGATAGATTTAAAAAGCAAAGAGTGGCAGGAAAATATTGCTCACGGCCACACCAGTTCAGGACGCCTCCCGATCTCGGCCAGATCTCGGGAAGCTAAGCAGAGTCGAACCTGGCCTGTTAGTACTTGATGGGAGACCGCCTGGGAATACCAGGTGCTGTAAGCTCTTAACTTATTCCTCCAAAACGCAGTCGACGCTGCACTTTTATCATTTGAGAAAAAAAGAGATACTTTCAATATTAATTTATTATGAAAAAAAACATATTGATAGATTTAAAAAGCAAAGCGTGGCAGCAAATATTGCCTACGGCCACATTTCAGACGCCCGATCTCGCCAGCTCTCGGAAGCTTAGCAGAGTTGGGCCTGGTTAGTACATGGATGGGAGACCGCCTGGGAATACCAGGTGCTGTAAGCTCTTTAACTTATATTCCTCCAAAACGCAGTCGACGTTGCACTTTATCATTTGAGAAAAAAAAAAGAGATACTTTCAACATTAATGTATCATGAAATGACAAAAAACATATTGATAGATTTAAAAAGCAAAGCGTGCAGCAAGATTGCCACACCAGTCTGGTGACGCCATCTCGCCAGATCTCGGAAGCTAAGCAGAGTCGGGCCTGGTTAGTACTTGGATGGGAGACCGCCTGGGAATACCAGGTGCTGTAAGCTCATTAACTTTTTCCTCTAAAACGCAGTCGACGTTGCACTTTTATCATTTGAGAAAGAAAAACAAACGAGATACTTTCAATACTAATGTATTATGAAATGACAAAAAAAACATATTGATAGATTTAAAAAGCAAAGCTGCAGTAGCAAAATTGCTCACTACGGCCACAAGTTCGGTGACGCCCGATCTCAGATCTTGGAAGCTAAGCAGAGTCGGGCCTGGTTAGTACTTGGATGGGAGACAGCCTGGGAATACCAGGTGCTGTAAGCTCTTTAACTTATTCCTCCAAAACGCAGTCGACGTTGCACTTTTATCATTTGAGAAAGAAAAAAAAACGAGATACTTTCAATATTAATGTTATATGAAAAAAAAACATATTGATAGATTTAAAAAAGCAAAGAGTGGCAGGATATATTGTCTACGGCCACACCAGTTCAGGACGCCCGATCTGCCAGATCTCGAAGCTAAGCAGAGTCGGGCCTGGTTAGTACTTGATGGGAGACCACCTGGGAATACCAGGTGCTGTAAGCTCATTAACTTTTTTCTCCAAAAAGCAGTCGACGTTGCACTTTATCATTTGAGAAAAAAAAACGAGATACTTTCAACATTAATGTATCATGAAATGACAAAAACATATTGATAGATTTAAAAAAAGCAAAGAGTGGCAGGAAATATTGCCTACGGCCACACCAGTCTGGGACGCCCGATCTGCCAGATCTCGGAAGCTAAGCAGAGTCGGGCCTGGTTAGTACTTCTGATGGGAGACCGCCTGGGAATACCAGGTGCTGTAAGCTCTTTAACTTATTCCTCCAAAACGCAGTCGACGTTGCACTTTATCATTTGAGAAAAAAAAAAGAGATACTTTCAACATTAATGTATCATGAAATGACAAAAACATATTGGTAGATTTAAAAAAGCAAAGAGTGGCAGGAAATATTGCCTACGGCCACACCAGTCTGGTGACGCCTCGATCTCGCCAGATCTCGGAAGCTAAGCAGAGTCGGGCCTGGTTAGTACTTGATGGGAGACCGCCTGGGATTACCAGGTGCTGTAAGCTCTTTAACTTATTCCTCCAAAACGCAGTCGACGCGCACTTTATCATTTGAGAAAAAAAAGAGATACTTTCAATATTAATTTATTATGAAAAAAAACATATTGATAGATTTAAAAAGCAAAGCGTGGCAGCAAATATAGCTTCACGGCCACACCAGTCTGGTGACGCGCAATCTCGCCAGATCTCGAAGCTAAGCAGAGTCGGGCCTGGTTAGTACTTGATGGGAGACCGCCTGGGAATACCAGGTGCTGTAAGCTCATTAACTTTTTCCTCCAAAACGCAGTCGACGCTTGCACTTGTATCATTTGACAAAGAAAAAAACGAGATACTTTCAATATTAATGTATTATGAAAAAAACATATTGATAGATTTAAAAAGCAAAGAGTGGCTGGAAATATTGCTCACGGCCACACCAGTCTGGTGACACCCGATCTCACAGATCTCGAAGCTAAGCAGCGGCCCTGGTTCGTACTTGGATGGGAGACCGCTTGGGAATACCAGGTGCTGTAAGCTCTTTAACTTATTCCTCCAAAACGCAGTCGACGCACTTTCATCATTTGAGAAAAAAAAAAACGAGATACTTTCAATATTAATGTATTATGAAATGACAAAAAACATATTGATAGATTTAAAAAGCAAAGCGTGGCAGCAATATTGCCCTACGGCCACAACAGTCTGGTGACGCTAATCTCCCAGATCTTGGAAGCTAAGCAGAGTCGGGCCTGGTTAGTACTTGGATGGGAGACCGCCTGGGAATACCAGGTGCTGTAAGCTCATTAACTTTTTCCTCCAAAACGCAGTCGACGTTGCACTTTTATCATTTGAGAAAGAAAAAAAAACGAGATACTTTCAATATTAATGTATTATGAAATGACAAAAAAAATATATTGATACATTTAAAAAAGCAAAGCGTGGCAGCAATTATTGCCTACGGCCTACGTACACCAGTCTGGTGACGCCCGATCTCGGCCCAGATCTCGAAGCTAAGCAGATTCGGTCCTGGTTAGTACTTGGATGGAGACCGCCTGGGAATACCAGGTGCTGTAAGTTTTAACTTATTCCTCAAAACGCAGTCGACGTTGCACTTTTATCATTTGAGAAAGAAAAAACGAGATACTTTCAATATTAATGTATTATGAAAAAAAACATATTGATAGATTTAAAAAAGCAAAGCGTGGCAGCAAATATTGCCTACGGCCACACCAGTCTGGTGACGCCCGATCTCGTCAGATCTAGGAAACTAAGCAGAGTCAGGCCTGGTTAGTACTTGGATGGGAGACCGCCTGGGAATACCAGGTGCTGTAAGCTCTTTAACTTATTCCTCCAAAACGCAGTTGACATTGCACTTTTATCATTTGAGTAAAAAAAGAGATACTTTCAATATTAATTTATTATGAAAAAAAAACATATTGATAGATTTAAAAAAGCAAAGCTTGGCAGCAAATATTGCCTACGGCCACACCAGCCTGGTGAAGCCTGATCTCGTCAGATCTCGGAAGCTAAGCAGAGTCGGGCCTGGTTAGTACTTGGATGGGAGACCTCCTGGGAATACCAGGTGCTGTAAGCTCTTTAACTTTTTTCTCCAAAAAGCAGTCGACGTTGCACTTTTATCATTTGAGAAAAAAAACAAAAGAGATACTTTCAACATAAATGTGTCATGAAATTACAAAAACATATTGATAGATTTAAAAAAGCAAAGAGTGGCAGGAAATATTGCTCACGGCCACACCAGTCTGGGACGCCCGATCTGTGCCAGATCTCGGAAGCTAAGCAGTGTCGGGCCTTGTTAGTACTTGATGGGAGACCGCCTGGGAATACCAGGTGCTGTAAGCTCTTAACTTATTCCTCCAAAACGCAGTCGACGTTGCACTTTTATCATTTGAGAAAAAAAGAGATACTTTCAATATTAATTTATTATGAAAAAAACATATTGATAGATTTAAAAAGCAAAGCGTGGCAGCAAATATTGCCTACGGCCACACCATTAGTCTGGTGACGCCTAATCTGCCAGATCTCGGAAGCTAAGCAGATTTGGGCCTGGTTAGTACTTGATGGGAGACCGCCTGGGAATACCAGGTGCTGTAAGCTCTTGAACTTATTCCTCCAAAACGAGTCGACGCGGCACTTTTATCATTTGAGAAAAATAAAAACGAGATACTTTCAACATTAATGTATTATTAAATGACAAAAATATATATTGATAGATTTAAAAAAGCAAAGCGTGGCAGCAAAATTGCCGGCCAGACCAGTCTGATGACGCCGATCCAGCGCCAGCTCTCGGAAGCTTAGCAGAGTTGGGCCTGGTTAGTACTTGATGGGATTGGGAATACCAGGTGCTGTAAGCTCTTTAACTTATTCCTCCAAAACGCAGTCGACGCTGCAACTTTTATCATTTGAGAAAAAAAAAAAAGAGATACTTTCAACATTAATGTATCATGAAATGACAAAAACATATTGATAGATTTAAAAAAGCAACGAGTGGCAGGAAATATTGCCACGGCCACACCAGTTCTGGTGACGCCGCAGTCTGCCAGATCTCAGAAGCTAAGCAGAGTCGGGCCTGGTTAGTACTTTGATGGAGACCGCCTGGGAATACCAGGTGCTGTAAGTCTTTAACTTATTCCTCAAAACGCAGTCGACGGCAATTGCACTTTATCATTTGAGAAAGAAAAAAAGAGATACTTTAAATATTAATGTATTATGAAAAAAACATTGATAGATTTAAAAGCAAAGCGTGGCAGCAAAATTGCCTACGGCCACAACCAGTCTGGTGACGCCTGATCTCGCCAGATCTCGGAAGCTAAGCAGAGTCGGGCCTGGTTAGTACGTGAATGGGAGACCGCCTGGGAATACCTGGTGCTGTAAGCTCATTAACCTTTTTTCTCCAAAAAGCAGTCGACGTTGCACTTTTATCATTTGAGAAAAAAAAAAAACGAGATACTTTCAACATTAATGTATCATGAAATGACAAAAAAACATATTGATAGATTTAAAAAAGAAAAGAGTGGCAGGTAATTTTGCCTATGGCCACACCAGTCTGGTGACGCCCGATCTCGTCAGATCTCGGAAGCTAAGCAGAGTCGGGCCTGGTTAGTACTTGGATGGGAGACCGCCTGGGAATAACAGGTGCTGTAAGCTCATTAACTTTTTCCTCCAAAAAGCAGTCGACGTTGCACTTTTATCATTTGAGAAAAAAAAAAAGAGATACTTTCAATATTAATTTATTATGAAAAAAAAACATATTGATAGATTTAAAAAGCAAAGAGTGGTTGGAAATATTGCCCACGGCCACACCAGTCTGGTGACACCCGATCTGCCAAATCTCGAAGCTAAGCAGAGTGGCCCGCCTGGTTAGTACTGGATGGGAGACCGCCTGGGAATACCAGGTGCTGTAAGCTCATTAACTTTTTCCTCTAAAACGCAGTCGACGTTGCACTTTTATCATTTGAGAAAGAAAAACAAACGAGATACTTTCAATATTAATGTTATATGAAAAAAAAACATATTGATAGATTTAAAAAAGCAAAGAGTGGCAGGATATATTGTCTACGGCCACACCAGTCTGGTGACGCCCGATCTCGTCAGATCTCGGAAGCTAAGCAGAGTCGGGCCTGGTTAGTACTTGGATGGGAGACCACCTGGGAATACCAGGTGCTGTAAGCTCATTAACTTTTTTCCTCAAAAAGCAGTCGACGTTGCACTTTTATCATTTGAGAAAAAAAAAAAAACGAGATACTTTCAACATTAATGTATCATGAAATGACAAAAAAACATATTGATAGATTTAAAAGCAAAGAGTGGCAGGAAATATTGCCTACGGCCACACCAGTTCAGGACGCCTCGATCTCGCCAGATCTCGGAAGCTAAGCAGAGTCGGGCCTGGTTAGTACTTGGATGGGAGACCGCCTGGGAATACCAGGTGCTGTAAGCTCTTAACTTATTCCTCAAAACGCAGTCGACGTTGCACTTTTATCATTTGAGAAAGAAAACAAACGAGATACTTTCAATATTAATGTTATATGAAAAAAACATATTGATAGATTTAAAAAAGCAAAGCGTGGCAGCAAAAATTCCCTACGGCCACACCAGTCTGGTGACGCGCGATCTAGTCAGATCTCGGAAGCTAAGCAGTCGGGCCTGGTTAGTACGTGAATGGGAGACAGCCTGGGAATACCAGGTGCTGTAAGCTCATTAACTTTTTTCTCCAAAAAGCAGTCGACGTTGCACTTTTATCATTTGAGAAAAAAAAAAAACGAGATACTTTCAACATTAATGTATTATGAAAAAAAACCATATTGATAGATTTAAAAAGCAAAGCGTGGTAGCAAATATTGCTTCACGGCCACACTAGTCTGGTGACGCCCGATCTCACAGATCTCGAAGCTAAGCAGTTTTGGGCCTGGTTAGTACTTGGATGGGAGACCGCCTGGGAAAACCAGGTGCTGTAAGTTTTAACTTATTCCTCAAAACGCAGTCGACGTTGCACTTTTATCATTTGAGAAAGAATAAAAACGAGATACTTTCAACATTAATGTATTATTAAATGACAAAAAATACATATTGATAGATTTAAAAAAGCAAAGCGTGGCAGCAAAAATTGCCTACGGCCACAACAGTCTGGTGACGCGCAGTCTCGTCAGATCTCGGAAGCTAAGCAGATTTGGGCCTGGTTAGTACTTGGATGGGAGACCGCCTGGGAATACCAGGTGCTGTAAGCTCTTTAACTTATTCCTCCAAAACGCAGTTGACATTTCACTTTTATCATTTGAGAAAAAAAAAGAGATACTTTCAATATTAATTTATTATGAAAAAAAAACATATTGATAGATTTAAAAAAGCAAAGCGTGGCAGCAAATATTGCCTACGGCCACACCAGTCTGGTGAAGCCCGATCTCGTCAGATCTTGGAAGCTAAGCAGATTTGGGCCTGGTTAGTACTTGGATGGGAGACCGCCTGGGAATACCAGGTGCTGTAAGCTCTTTAACTTATTCCTCAAAAACGCAGTCGACGTTGTACTTTTATCATTTGAGAAAGAAAAAAAAACGAGATACTTTAAATATTAATGTATTATGAAAAAAACATATTGATAGATTTAAAAAAGCAAAGAGTGGCAGGAAATATTGCCTACGGTCACACCAGTCTGGTGAAGCCCGATCTCGTCAGATCTCGGAAGCTAAGCAGAGTCGTGCCTGGTTAGTACTTATAGTCAGGGCTGAATCAGGTTTGCCCTGGTCCAGCCCCTGGATATGCTGGTATAGGCTTATAGCTGCTGGGGATGTTTAGGATGCACTGAGCACCTCTCTCCTCTTTTCTTTCTCCTATGGATGAATCTTCATCTCCATCACACATGACTAACTCTGCTTTCTCCCCGAGTCCTTCTGACTTCACGCCTCATGGGGTCATCGGACCCTATGAGACGGCATAGATTCCATCTGCTGATGGACCTTCGATGGTTGGATCGTGAGTTCCTGTCGCCAGCTGTGCCACTGCCCTGCTGGGACTCCGCCCACTCCTCCACTTGGGAGGTCTCCAAACTCTCCATCGTGGAATATGCCTAAATATGAACTATTGATAAACTCTGTCAGATTCCTTGAATGTATTTTAACTCTAAATATGTCCTTCTGTACACATTACATCTATTGCATCTGTCCATCCTGGAGAGGGATCCTCCTCTGTTGCTCTCCTGAAGGTTTCTTCCCTTTTTTTCCCCCTGAAGGGTTATTTGGGAGTTTTTCCTGGTCCGATGTGAGGTTTTGGGTCAGGGATGTCTATGTGTACAGATTGTAAAGCACTCTGAGACAAATTTGTAATTTGTGAAACTGGGCTATACAAATAAACTGAATTGAATTGAATGGGAGACTGCCTGGGAATACCAGGTGCTGTAAGCTCATTAATATATTCCTCCAAAACGCAGTCGACGTTGCAGTTTTATAATTTGAGGATGAATGAGAAACTTTCAACTTTAATGTATTATGAAAAAACAACAACATATTGATTGATTTAAAAAAGCAATGTGTGGCAGGAAATCTTGGCTACGCCACACCAGTATGGTGACGCCAGATCTCGAAGCTAAGCAGAGTCGGGCCTGGTTAGTACTTGATGGGAGACTGCCTGGGCATACCAGGTGCTGTAAGCTCTTTAACTTATTCCTCCAAAACGCAGTTGACGTTGCAGTTTTATAATTTGAGGATGAATGAGAACTTTTCAACTTTAATGTATTATAAAAGAACAAAAACATATTGATAGATTTAAAAAAACTAAGTGAGGCTTCTCACCCTTTTCGCTGAGGTCAACAGGAGTATGTGTTCTTATCAGTTTAGTATCTCCTGTGTCCTCTATATGAGCAAATCTTATTACAGATTTTTAGCATTGGCAGATGAAAAAGGAGCTTCCTTCATTCACTCCACGCATTGACCCGGTATTGCAGTATTGCTGGGAACAGTGCACCCTTCAAACACATTGTTTAAAAGAAAAATTCCTGTATTCTTCTTCCTGATTCCTCCTCTAATGAAAGGAAATCAAGTCATCAAATTGGACGATATGGCCAATTTGACAACAAAGAGGACCATGTTGGAATGTCCTTTTCATCACATGAAAATGGGTGTGGCTGTAGGCAAACCTTTTTTAAACATGTAAGTGGGTGTGGCTTGGGATCTGAGACACGTCACCCGAGGCTCATCTTGACATATCGGAGGAGGTCTAGGTTACTTTCTGATCTTGGCAGGTCAACACTTTGGTTTCTTCAAAACGAAAAAAGTCTTTTGCCTTTTACTAAAGACTTCCATGGAGAGGAACACCAATGAGTTGAACTTATTTTTGTCAGGCTTCGCCTATAGGCTGAGCCTCGTGCATTAGTAAAAAAAGAAAAAAAAAAAAATATTGGGTAAGTGCACTATAACAGATTGAAAGAACTTTAGTGAGATTAGTCCAAGTCCTCCGAAATCAAACTGTGTCACCATGTGACCTTTGTTTTCTGGACTGTGATCTTTGATGAGCCCAGCCTGATTCCTCACTGAGAATTCTCCTTGTTTATGGAATAACTTATTTTTGTCAGGCTCTGCCATTATTGTGGTGTTTTCACGGCAAGCTGCTTAACTAGAATGAGGAAAACACGGCAAAATCACC